>OX345642.1:810000-825000 GCA_947044365.1 Petrosia ficiformis | reverse complement strand
TATTTACCTGTCTTTGGTCTTTGTTAATACAACTTGTGATAGACTACCTGTCGAATACAAAGATATTGTAACGGTATAGTATATGAGAATTTGTGAATAAATAAATTGATGGATACAAGCAATGAATGGATATACAAGCAATGGATGAAATACAATGGATATCATAACTACATTATATATAAGAATTGGTGAATAAATAGATTGATGGGTACAAGTAATGAATGGATATACAAACAATGAATGGAATACACAGGATATCATAACTACATTATATATAAGAATTGGTGAATAAATAGATTGATGGGTACAAGTAATGAATGGATATACAAACAATGGATGAAATACAATGGATATTATAACTACATTATATATAAGAATTGGTGAATAAATAAATTGATGGATACAAGCAATGAATGGATATACAAGCAATGGATGAAATACAACGGATATTATAACTACATTATATATAAGAATTGGTGAATAAATAAATTGATGGATACAAGCAATGAATGGAATACACAGGATATCATAACTACATCGTATACATGTATAAGGATTGGGTGAATAGATTGATAGATACTATATAGTAATGATTGAATAAACAGGATATCATAAGGATTGTTGAATAAACAGATTACAAGCAATGAATGGAAGATAGAAGATATCATAACTACATCATATGTAAGTAAGGATTGGTGAATAAATAAATAGATGTAATGAATAGATATACAACATATCATAATAGTATCATAATTATGAATAGATTGATGGATACAAGTAATGAATGGATATACAGAAGCATCGTATATGAGAATTGGTGAATAAATATATTAGAAGCAAAGATTGAATATACCGAGATGTTTTCATGAGTTTAATTATTATGGAGCATCATTTTAAAATTAATTATTCCAAAACATTAATTTTTGTGATTAAGGAGTAATGACATTTTTAATAACAAATGTTTCTCTTTGTACAGTATATACATATACTAGGTGTAGTACCATTGGGACAACACAGCTTGCAAATCACATGTCGACTTCTTTTTATAACAGGTAAGACGAGTCTTGATGATTGAGAGGTTGTAGTGTGTGATCCTTTCTTTAGTACTACATATGAGAACTGTTCAGAATGAATTCCTTTGTGACGAAGATCTGTGCGTTGCTGATATGTGTAAAATTAAACAGGTTTTACAAGTTATGAAGTGATGATGTAAGTAATACAGAGTTTTTGAAACTTGGGCCAAATTGGCTCAAAAATGGTTAGTGTGTAATCCATTTAGAATACATCTTGAGCCAATTAACTAAGAGTTAATGCTGTTAGTGACAATATAATCATAATTAACTGCGCCACTGGCCCAAAGAGAGAACTGTGCAGTGCCAAATAAGAAGCTCTTTGGGCCAATGGTGTGCCTTATGAGCTTATCAAAAACACTGGTTCCATAGCAGTGTGTTCCACTCTTCATCCATTGTATTATATTAATCAACACAAAAGACATGCCATTGGCTCACCTGTGCAAATGAAAGCTGTACATTTTGAGCAAATCGACAAGGAAGATTACGATCAGTGATTGGACACGACTGATCATGAGGACACTATCAAATATACATCATTATACATTGTAATGATTATATACACACACACTTACAGGAGCCACTACATGGCCTTCTAAATATTCATCACTGCCTTGTTTAGCAGATAGAATCATATCGCCAGTCCACTTCTTCGCCTACAAGTGTACCATTAATTACTTACACAGAAGGTCCACTAATATTAACAGAAAACCTACTTGTAGTATGAAATCTCTAGCTTCTGATATCACATTAAAACCAGCTTGACTACCTACCTCAATAAGGATCTATAATGTAATATGTAATAGATATAACACACTTTACTGTGAATACGTGTTTTTAATGTAGCACGAGGGCAGGTCAATGAAGGTCTCGTTTACATAATGCACGAGTTGAAGGCGAGTGCATTATGTAAACGAGACCTTTATCGACCGCCCAAGTACTACATTGAAACACACAATGTATGTGTGTTAGTGATTTATTGACGATCTGGTGAACTTCCACTGTTGCTGGAGCTGCTTCATTAGTAGAGGTGAGTAAAGGTGAGTAAAGTGTGCAATAACTAACTTATTGCATGCAAAAGTGTGCAATAAGTGATTTAATGTTCAATCATGTGATGCATTATCAGCATTCTGATTGGCCACAGATCACATGATCAGCAATATATGGTGATAATTTCTCTTTTTTGGGTAATTGGCTTCCCATATATAGTGGCCAGATTGTGAGCATTTATAGTTAAGCTATTACACATTTTCTAACCATTCTAAATGAAGGTCTGACCATTTTGAGCTTACACATATATATAATAATATATATTGCATTACTTAACTGATCAAAATACAGCAATGCCCCCAATAAAATTTTGATATCTTATTCAGTGTTCTGCTCAGGATATGTAGAGTGGTGGTTGGATTCTACATTGTATTTAATGCTAATTATCAAGTTTATACTTAATACTGTCTCAGTACCCTATATATGTATTTCCTGAGAGGTGGTTAATTGATGTTGAGTGGTGGTTATTCCTGACCGGTGCCGACCAGTGTGGGCAGAACATTGTTATTTTTTGCTCTGTAATTGGCATGTGTTATGTTCATCTAATGCATTGCAATATGACTCTCTTTACTCACCAAATATTTCTTGGTCTTTCTCCAGAGAGATGCAAGGGTCTGTCTCAATATACTAAGTGTGGGTAACTCACTAAGAGAATAGGCTGATGTGACAATGTCATATTGAACCTACGAATATCAAAAATACTGGGTCTGAGAACATATAGTTTCTAGATATTGGGTCTGAGAATATTAAATTTATTAAGAGTACAAGATATTGGATATGCAGATGAGATATTGTTTATACAGATGCTGAGAATAAATGACACTGGGTCTGAGGATATTAATATAAAGTTCATGTTTTGTTAATCCTCACTCTATTTGACACAGGGAGAAACTGTTTGAAATAGACTCCAGGTATAAGTTCGGGAACATTAATGTCTGAATCTTGAGATTCTCCATCTAACAGTTTACACTTTTATATCATAACTAATTTCATTATATCCCATACCTGTTCTGAGGACTCGAGCCAGTTCTCCCATTTCATGAGATACATCCACAGACTGATACTCATACAGTGACTCACCCCAAATCTCATTTGCTGCCCTACATCAGAATACAAAGTACAATGATATACTATGTGTTAAGTACTCATACCAGATTGCAGTCCCCAGACCAGATCCAAAGTCCAACATAGTTTCGGGATGAGAATCAGGATCTAACTTTGCAATCTAAATTATATCACACACACACACTGCCTAATAATTTTATTAATGGATTGTCAGACCTCTTTTAAGACTCGTAAGGTAACACCATAATTAGCTTGTGTTCTGCTAGAAGCATAAGCTATAGCTTCTCTATCACCATATCTAATATGGAATGGAGTATGGGAATGTGACTATATCTAATAGGAATGGAATATGGGAATGTGACTATATCTGGTAATGGAATCAAGAATGGCCATATCTAATATGAAATGGAGTATGGGAATGTGAGTATATCTAATAGGAATGGAATATGGGAATGTGACTTGGAATGAAAAATGGGAATAGAATAGTGGGAATGGAATATGGGAATGTGACTATATCTGGTAATGGAATCAAGAATGGGAATATGACCATATCTAATATGAAATGGAGTATGAGAATGGGAATAGAATAGTGGGAATGGAATATGGGAATGTGACTATATCTGGCAATGGAATGAAAAATGGGAATATGACTATATCTAATACTGGAATGGAGTATGAGAATGGGAATAGAATAGTGGGAATGGAATATGGGAATGTGACTATATCTGGTAATGGAATGAAGAATGGGAATGTGACCATATCTAATATTGGAATGGGGAATAGAATACTGGGAATATGGCTAATGAAATATGGAATGAAAATTGGGAATGTCACAACACCTAATAATGGAATGGAGTATGGGAATGTCATTACAGGAACAGAGGATTGGGAATATGGCTATATATATATATATAAGAATGGATAGAGTATTATTGAATAAGCACACGATAATAAGTACACTATGTCACTATGTATATATAACAGTTAATAGTAACCTGAGAGGTGATTGGATAGATTGTAGTGGGTGTGGTTTTGTTTCGCTCCACTTAGCACTTGAAACTTTTCTGTTTCTTTGTTTTGTTTCTAAAATGGTTGGAGGTTTTCTATTTTGTAAATATTTAATCATTAATAATCCGTCATGAACAAGGGATTTCTTGGGATAGCCTGAAAAATAAACCTGATTCGTCAAACAGATCATGTGATAGGAAACAAACAGCTCACATGAAAGTACTTTATCAAGGGATTTTTGTAATGAAAGAGGTAATGAAATCTTTGGTAAAGAGACACTATCTAATTTTCCCACTCTCTGATCATCAAGAGATGAGGAAAGAGGAGGTCTCTCACGGCTACTACTGATCTCAGTTGAAAGAGGTCTCTTATGGCTACTATTTATCTCAGTTGAAGGAGGAGATCCCTCATGGCTACTACTGATTTCAGTTGTTACGTCAGATAACCTTCTTGAGCAGATTAACAGCCTACTTGCAACCTGGAATCTACTCATCTCACTACACGTGGTTTAGGGGCTGTCCCTAACTCGTATGCTCGAAATCTGATTGGTCAGATTTGTGGTCTGAACCAATCATGCAAGGTAATAATAATGAAAATTTACATTATAATTATAAATAAAGGTCACTAGAAGGCATTAGTAATGGATATTACTAGTACTAATATTAGTAGAGTCACTTGTACAGCTCCTGTTAATATAGCTGTAATAAAATACTGTGAGTATAATTAATAAAATAATAGTTTTTTTCCACTTTATTTCTTCCAGGGGGTAAAACAGACGAGAAATTAATTCTTCCACTTAATTCATCATTATCTGTCACATTACATCAGAATGAGGTAAGACCAATGTACAAACACAATTACATACATACGTATGTACTTACACACAGCTCAGATCTCAGACAACGGTAGCACTTAGTAAATTATTTGAAAGAGATAAGATTTGGTTGAATGGAGTGTAAGTTGTAACATATTCTATTTGAATGTACGTAAATATTCGAGGCTCCTAAAATCAGTATAATAATAATATCACTTGTTTTAGTTGAAATATAGAATGCATGTCACAAAATTTAGTTTTATTATAATTTAGAATTTGGTCAGTAGTTGGTATGTCACCACAATCATTGATGTATAATTATAAATTATAGAGAAGAAAACATACAGACTTCGAGAATACAAAAATGCTTATATGAAAGTATGTATTACTGTTGTTAAGGTACATTCATCGTGTCATACATTTCTTTTTCACAGTTCGAAAATTGGCTTGTAACTCTTCAAAGATATTTAGTGAAGAAGATATACAAAAACATCTACACTTACATATATGTTCTGAGAACAACTTCCCTACTGCAGCTGGGCTTGCCTCTTCTGCATCAGGATTTGCTTGTTTAGGTATATTGACTGATAGCATACGAGGACTCAAATCTCTCCCTCCCTCCCTCCTTTTCTTCATTCATCTCTTCATCACTTCCTCCCTCTCTCATTCCATCTCTCCCACCCTTCCTTCCCTCCCTCCTCCCTCCCTCTCTCCATCTATCTCCCTCCAGCCCTTTCTCTATGTTTACTTATCACTGTTTCTGTCTCTTTTTCCAGTATATGCTATTGCTCAGGTTTATGGATTACAGAGTTGTGAATTATCAGCAATCGCTCGGTATGTTGCTATACAAGCCTTGTCTTCATCCATACCTCTTCTCTACCCAGACAAGGTTCAGGCAGTGCATGTAGGAGTATGTATGGTGGATTTACTGAGTGGGAGAGAGGAGACACTAATGGAGAAGGAAGCATTGCAATACAGGTTTGGTATAATGAGCAGAGCACATATGTTTATAAGTTCATTACTAGTTTGAAGAGCATATCCTTATAGTAAGTTTCCAATCTGTCATATGCAAATCAGGTAGTCATAAAGAATATTTTGTTAGAGGAAACAGTTGATTATGCAAACCACACTGCTCCTCAGGGGGTGAAGAAAATGTATAAATTTAGGCCCAAGAAATGTATAAATTTAGGCCCAGGAAATGTATAAATTTAGGTCCAGGAAATGCATAAATTTAGGCCAAGCTTTTGGTGGGTTCTGGGGCATGATTATTTTTTTTAAAACATTTTTCAGGTAGCGCCTGATACTCATTGGCCTGAACTAGAGGTATTGATACTTGTTGTTAGTGATCAAAAGAAACATGTCAGTAGTACAGCTGGTATGCAGTCATCTGTAGATACTAGTTCTTTAATACAAGTAAGATACAGTGATATTAACTGAGTGTTGCATATAATGATGTGTGTCTGTATTAGTTCAGAGCTTGTGAAGTTGTTCCTCAAAGGATTAAAGAAATGAAGAATGCAATTTATAAGAAGGATTTTCAAACATTTGGACGACTTACAATGCAGGTTCTCATTCTGCCCTCCCTCCCTCCCAATTTCCCTTCATCCCTCCCTCCCAACTTCCCTTCATCCCTTCCTCCCTCCCTCCCAACTTCCCTTCATCCCTCCCTCCCTTCCTCTCTCCCTCTTCTCTCTTTATGTATTTTCATCCTCTAGGACAGCAATCAATTCCATGCCATTTGCCTGGACACCTATCCTCCTATTTTCTATCTTAATGACACATCTAAATACATCATACAACTCATAACAGATTATAACAGAGTAAAAGGAAGTATTAAAGCAGCCTACTCATTTGATGCTGGCCCAAATGCCGTTTTATTTGCTCCTAAAGAGAATATTTCAGAACTATTGTCCATTATTCTTCACTATTTACCAACAAATAGTACTGATAGGTATCTATTTAGCCATGTAGTCATCTTATCATCTATCTATCTATGTATCAATCCATCATCCCTCCATCCATCCATCCATTTATCTATCTATCCATCCATCCATCTATCCATCTACGTATCTAACCATCCATCTATTCATCTACGTATCTAACCATCCATCTATCCATCCATCCATCTATCTATCTATCTATCCATCCATCTATCCATCCATCTATCTATCCATCCATCTATCCATCCATCTATCTATCTATCTATCCATCCATCCATCCATCTAACTATCCATCTATCTTTCCATAGTAATTATCTTAGAGGTCTTTCAAATTTGAGCAGTAACAAACCTCCTCCACCAAAACAAGTTTGTAATGATAATGATAATAATGATGATGATATTGATTGAATATATCTACAGAGTGTCATTGGGTCTATAAAGTTATCTCCAATTCATAACGCAATACAATACATTATACATACAAAGGTATTTATAGATGATACGTTTATCCTCAGCTCAATGTATGCATGTACACTAGGTTGGTCCTGGTCCGCAAGTTGTTGCTATGGAAACAGACTCTACTGGTCATCTTTTAAATGAAAACGGAATACCAGTAGTTACACATTTTTCTAGTTAACGAATTTTTATTTAAGTACCTATATAAAAATTATTTTTTTACATTGACCCAAATTAAAAAGAATGAGTTCACAACATGTACACATGATAAATTATCTGTACATTATAGTTAATAGAGAATAAATATTATAATTATATAAAATGTGTTTTGATATGACTCCATTAAAATAATGATGTGAAAAAACTTCTAAAGTCTCTAAAATCAGTTGTTACTTATTTTTGGGGTTTACTGCTGTAGCTGCCGTTTTAATACCGGTTTTAGAAACTGGTTTGTTTAATAGTTCTATGAAGAAATCATCAAGCTTCTGTTGACCTCTTCCTCCTGCTCCCTGTTTACTACGATCCTGGTGAAAGAAGAAACAAGAAATATTTAATATTTTCTCAATATATTTATACTGTAAGTATAAAAGATTATTTGTACATATTTATTAACAATAAACATGTTTATAAGTATCAGTATTTAGAACAATAGATTAGTACATGTACATGTATTGTACCATTCATTGGTAAAAATCATAAACATGTTTAGATGTTTACAAATTATTTCAATAATTATAAGATTATACGTATAATATGAATGCACTCACAGTGCAGAACCCTCGCCACAAGTGCATGTACATTAGGTTGGACCTGGCCCTCAAGTTGTTGCTATGGCTACTGGTCATCTTTTAAATGAAAACGGAATACCAGTAGTTACACATTTTTCTAGTTAACGAATTTTTATTTAAGTACCTATATAAAATTATTTTTTTACATTGACCCAAATTAAAAAGAATTTTTATTTAAACAATAATACTTCACAACATATTCAATGTTCATTATTACGTACAAACACACGTTTCAAATACGCAAATAATAAAAGATGAGTTCACGACATGTACATATGATATGATTATACAAATTATCTGTACATTATAGTTAATAGAGAATAAATTATTATAATTATATAAAATGTGTTTTGATATGACTCCATTAAATCTCCAAAAAAATGATGTGAAAAAAACTTCTAAAGTCTCTAAAATCAGTTGTTACTTATTTTGGAGTTCTTCCAGTTCTGCTGTAGCTGCCGTTTTAATACCGGTTTTAGAAACTGGTTTGTTCTTTGTTAATAGACTATTGAAGAAGTCAGCAAGCACCCGTTCACCTCCTCCTCCTGCGCCCTGTTTACTAGGATCCTGGGGAAAGAAGACAAGAAATATACTGTAAGTCATTATAAAAGATTATGTGTACATATTTATTAATAATAAACATGTTTATAAGTACTGCTAAGTTTGGTATTTAGAACAATTACATGTAATGTACTATTTATTAATAATAAACAGTGTGATTGGTAAACAAGTTGACAAGAAAATAATTGCTGAGATTATAATTACTATACTTATATATATCTATGTGTGTGTGTGTATGTTACAAATTACACCGGCTCCAGTCCTAGCAAGAGTACAGTATAAAAAACGCAGTGCTATAAAATAGTTTCAATCATTTCCATGAAATAAATACATGTAGGCAGAGCTAGAAATTGACAGTCATGGCAGAAAGCTTAGTTTGATGTTATAGCAGCCACTACTTCAACTGTACCTGATTTCAAGCTGCGATTCAACAGCGATATCCTTAAAACATGATGAGTTATGTTTCCATGTACTCTTTTGCTACCAGAAGTCATCTGAAAGTAGTGAAACGGCAATCATGAGTTGTAAAAATTGTCATAACTTTATAACCAAAAGGTTTTAGAAAAAGCCCGTCTTTTATTTTGATCCTTGTATAATTTCACGTGTTTTGGTAGCTCGATTGAAGTCCCAAGGTTCCTAGTTCTCCAGAAATTTTGTTCATACACAGACGGGCAGAGATAACACCAGATTACAGTAATCCTCCGCTCCGCCTACGCAGGCTAGGTTTAAATATATTATCTGTCATGATTTTAATGACTTATTTTTATAATTTTTCTCATGATAGTTATGTTAAAAATTAACACTTACCAAAGATTCAGGATTCTGGAGTGATGGCCTAGGTGATTTTTCTTTGATTGTACTACCCTGAAGGAATATAAAATGCTATAATTATACACACACACATAGAAATAATCTAGATTCATTTAGTAATGATTACATAATCATTACATACATAACACTGAAATATTTCCTCGTTCAATTTCCTAAAACATGTTTTGATTCAAATATTTAATTTGCAGTAAATTCAAACTTGTTGATTATAGCACATTAGAGCAAGCATATCTACTTACATAATGACAGTAAATGTCGCTCTTCCTCATTTCATATTCCTGGAACATGTTTTGATTCAAATATTTCATTCCCAGTGAATTCAAACTTGTTAGTTTAAAATATACTTACATAACGACAAAAACTCATAGTAATAAAATGTAATATGTCACTCTTCCTCATTTCATATTTCCTGGAACACATGTTTAAAGTTCCAGTTTCGATATAAATCAATCTTTACCATATACACTTCCATAATGACAAGTAGCTCATACCAGTAAATATGTCACTCTTCCTCATTTCATATTCCTGGAACATGTTTTGGTTCAAATATTTCATTCCCAGTGAATTCAAACTTGTTAGTTTAAAATATACTTACATAACGACAATAACTCATAGTAATAAAATGTAATATGTCACTCTTCCTCATTATATATTTCCTGGAACACATATGTTTAAAGTAATATCACTTCCAGTTTCGGTATAAATCATTTTGATTAACCTTTAGCATATACACTTCCATAATGACAAATCGCTCACTCAATATTATATGTACATTAAAATATATAATAATAATATTAATAATAATATAATCAACTTCAGAATAATTCCAGTTTGAAAACATTTTTTTTACCTGCAGTATTATCCTTCGATGTTTTTTGTTTATGTCAAATTTCAATTGTTTCATTATTGAGTTACAGTATAATCATGTATTAATCTTATGACATTAAACTATACAATATATTACATATAAGCTATTGAGTTACAGTATAATCATGTATTAATCTTATGACATTAAACTATACAATATATTACATATAAGCTATTGAGTTAGAGTATAATCATGTATTAATCTTATGACATTAAACTATACAATATAGTACATATAAGCTATTGAGTTACAGTATAATCTTATGACATTAAACTATACACTATAGTACATATAATCTATTGAGTTACAGTATAATCATGTATTAATCTCATGACATTAAACTATACACTATATTATAAAAAGTCATCACAGCCTAATTTTGAAATCATCGTGAACTAGGGAGATGCTCCTATATCGTGAGAACAGTGATCAAAATTTCCTGTGATAATCATATCATCTAAATATTGATATCATGGTCATATAAATAAGAGATTATTTTATCATAATTTAGGTTTCAGTACTATCACATCTAAATCATTTTTATGGCCCGTAGGGTCATCCCTATAATTGTTTTCCATGGAGTTTAATATATATATATATATATATAAATTATATATATATATATATATATATATATATATATATATATATATATGTTTGTTTCATTTATGCGAGTATGCGTTGTACACATAGTTTAAGAAAATGTGTCACTCTGAGGGGCTTCGACAATTAATGGGTGTAGTGCGTAAAAGAACGCTGGCTTGAGCTATCGACCAGCAGGAAGATTCAGGAAGCATGTAAACTGACGTATATAACAGAGAAACAGTACAAAGATGATGCAAGAATCAGCAAGTAAGTATAATAAGTTGTTGAGTTTAAGACTTGAGGAAGTCATCACTTAGAACATTGAAGGAATTACACTTATTTCTTCAGGCCCCAGCTTTCAATACATAGAAAGGTAGAGACACTATGATAGTGCCATCAGCAATGATTGATAAATAGTAACCACAAAGCAATTAGAGGAATACTTTTCTCTCAATACATATCTTATTTCAACACTACTTTATTGAGAAATATAAGGTATTAATTTGATTGTTGAATTGAGGTAGTAATTATTACCACAGACAATAATCACCGACTCGTATTTTACATTGGCTAATAATTCATGTGCGTCATGCATGAGTAAATATCCTGTTTCAATCTAAAGGTTCACCTGTACTTATAAACATGATTTTAAATCATTTGAAATTAAAGTAATTAATCAATTAATTTCCTGGAATATGAAATGAGGAAGTGACATATTCAATTGGTTGGTATTCAAAACTGTAACACGATATTTCTACATATGGTGATAAATTTACAATCAATGTAATTATAATTAATCATTTAATGAGTGCCGTTGGGACGGGACCCTCGCCTATTTGGCAAAGTAATACAAAGCACTACAAAATATAATACAGTTTGTGTACGAAACAAACAATACTTTTGGAATACACATAAATTTGAAAAATATTCATGGACATTAAAACTGTTATAACTTTATATCCTAAAAGACAAAATAAGAATATCAATGAAAGAAATGTATAATTTGTATATATATCTTACATTCGAAAAACAGTGAAGAAGTTCTCAAGTTTACCAGACTCTACCTCTAAAGTCTCCTTATTGTGAAAACGTATTGAATCACCTCTATCACGTGTTTGGTACATGACGCATATGCGCATGCACGTACGTGAACATACCTAGGTACCTGTAGGCGGAGCTAGGTAGCTCTCTATCTTGCATCAATGGTGGTGTAGTAGCCACCATTACCTGATTGTTTTTGGTTTGAAGTGTTTCTTGGCTAGCGACAGCCATGAAACAGGATCACTTGTGTTTTGTGTGTCCCCATTAACTCTCGTTATTGCCCTCGTTTCATCTTAAAGTCGTGAAACGGTAACTGCGAGTTATAAAAATTGTCATAACTTTAGAACCAAAAGGTTTTAGAAGAGTTCCTACGTTATTTTTTTCCTTGTATAATTTGAAGTCTACCAGTACCCTGTTTGAAATGTCAATGTTTTTATTTTTCCAAAAAAATTGCTAACAGACTCACAGATACACAGACAAAACGATTACCATACCCTTCCGCCTACGCTATGCGGCGAGGGTAATTAGCAGGTCACAAATATGTAATAGAGGGTAACGAATTGTCATACCACATCCTGTAGCTATTGTAACATCATTGTGTATAATTTGATTGGTCTACTGTTGACCAATGAAATTATCCAGAAAATTGATCAATGTACATGTATAGGTCATTCACGTTCACCATGACCTCTCAAAAATGTTCATAACTTTAGTTTGGAGTGACCAACAATCTTTTTACCAGCACCATTTTCATATAATTATCCTTCCCATTCTTTTTTGTGCATGTCAAATTTCAATCCATTATTGAGTTACAGTATAATCATGTATTAACCTTATGACATTAAACTATACACTATAGTACATATAAGTTATTGAGTTACAGTATAATCATGTATTAACCTTATGACATTAAACTATACAATATATTACAAATAAAGTCATAAATGTGAGGTCATTGTGAATATGAACAGACTTTAGTGAAGGGTTGGGCCATATCACCATATCATAATTATATGTATGTGCAAATTAATCATATCATTACCTTATTTGGAATATCACAATATCACAAACAAAAAAATATAAAATTTAATTATTATCATACATAAATTAAGTTTCATAAACACTATTGAAGCTGTCTGAGGAGGAGAAACAATGGTAGCTCAATCTATAATTCAGTTTATGCTCTGTTCACTTATTTGAAGTAACTATTACCTCACATTAAAGATACATAATTCTAATATTTACTCGATTTAATAATCACATCTAATACATGTGAATATCACTCAACCCTAGTACATGTAGGATAGAAATTCCTTTATTTCTTTTCATCAAACAGTGTTAATCAAACGTTTAGACATTTTGTCTACACAATTACTATACTGTAGCTATGGTAACCATAGTACGTTAATGTGTGTACTGTGTAATGAGCAGTCATACACTAATCAATTTCATCATTTACGTGGTAGCTATGGTAACAATAGTCACTAAATGGCATTTCCACTAATCATTTAAGATCATCTTTTCAGTTCTACAAAGTACACATACTATAAACTCATCATCCATGATGATACATTATACGCTATAGTACAGCCTAACCATAGCTACCAGTCTCTATGGAGATTTGGTCAAAATTACTAAAGATGAAAGACATTACAGTGCTTCCTCGGTTTTCCAAATCTCAATTATCCAAACGTAAATTCAAAAGCCACATGGCGTTTAAGAAACTACAAAATGGCGTCATTTCATTGCAGAGCACAGGAAAGTAAAAGAAAAGTATTGACTCACAAAGAGAAAGCTGGACATTTGGAAGCTTATATCATAAACAGGTATTTAAACAGGATAATATGAGATAATTTTGTTCATGATTACAATAAGTGATGATTACTATACAATCATAATTAATATTACTTGATTCACTGTATTTAATTACAAATATCTATGAGAAGAATTAGGTTATCGGAAGTTCGTATTTGAAAAAACTGTGACTATAACTAGAATCAATTAAATACCTCTTTGGACAAGATATTAAAACTATGAACCTAATCAGGAGGCACACATAGCTAACTATTGAATTGGGTATGCATTAGAATTCCATATGCCTATATAGATAGAGTTAACCTTGATTACAACTATAGACCAACTTATGTATTATATTTCAATTGGATTATTAGGTATATACATAAAGCTATTGAGGTGAGCATTAATTAGAGTTATCTAATGACACAATTTATTATTCTTTTGGGAAGTTGATTAATTAATATTTATACTTACTGTTCCTGTTCCAGTTGGGGCCTTTGGTAACTTTGATAAATGAGCCTGTAATTAATTAATTAATTAATTAATTAATACGTAGATCTCAAACAATTAATTATTCATGATTTTAATCATATAGTATTTATACATTGTTATAATAGTAGCCTACTTGTTGTGCTAAAAGAAACACTTGATCATCTTCTCCACTAATACCTTCAACATCAGAAGAAGGCTGGTAAGAGAGGAGGGTAGCAAGAAGAGAAGGAACAAAGAGATTGAGGGAGGAAGGGAAAAAGAGAGTGGAGGAAGGCAGTGGAGGTTAATAAACAAGTTAGGGTAATAAACAAACATACCAAGAAAGAGAGAGAGAGAGAGAGTGACTACTAACATTCACAGATACAATACATGTAATCATAATATGTCATAATTACATGTATAATATTGTATAATTATAGAAACATTTAAATATTTTACAACAATAAGTACTGAAAACAGTAAACAAAAGCCATTTTGTGATCGTAGGGGAGGATGACATGTGGGAGTATTTTAATGAATAATGAGATACCAGGAGGATACAATTACAGTCTATAATGACTAGGGAAGTTGTTCAAACAACATATATGTGTACGTGGCATATGTATGTATGTATGTATGTACGTATGTATGTATG
>OX345642.1:782500-807500 GCA_947044365.1 Petrosia ficiformis | reverse complement strand
ATAATTCTAGCTTAAATGACACAGTGAGTGATGTAAAAATATATACACATGTGTACACATGTTATGATAATATTGTTTGGACACAACTCTTGCAACATCATGAAGGCTAATGTCACAAACCATGTGATAAACATGTGATATAAAAATTCATAATGACACATCATAAAAAATGTTACATCATAAAAAATGTTACATCATAAAAAATGTTACAAGTCATGTGATAGACAAGTGATATAGATACCCATATCATTATGAAACTCTGACAACACATCACAACAAAAGTCACAAGACATGTGATAGACATATGATAGATGTGGAGTCATAATAGCATGTCGTCATGAAACTTTAACAACTATTGTCAAAAGTCAACACATGTGATGCAGAGTCATGATAACAGTCAATTAATCATGTGACTTCAACAACACAACATGATGATAACAAATTGTTCACAAATTAAATACAAATTGATTACATTCTTCACAATAGGAAGACAACATGAAGTTGATTAGTAAGTGAGGTCATTTTAAATACCTATAATGGGTTCTGATTATAAAATAAAGTTGGACTACAATGATATGATGACGGAAGGAATTCATGAGTATTAATTACATTATAGAGAAGTACATTTCTGAATATCATATTACTGTAAGAGGTGTTTAATATGGATTGCTTTGGTTAGCATTTCTGAATTACAACACATTATAACCATAGTACATGTACATACACACCATAGTACATGTACATACACACCATAGTACATGTACATACACACCATAGTACATGTACATACACACCATAGCACATGTACATACACACCATAGCACATGTACATACACACCATAGCACATGTACATACACACCATAGTACATGTACATACATACCATAGTACATGTACATACACACCATAGTACATGTACATACACACCATAGCACATGTACATACACACCATAGTACATGTACATACACACCATAGCACATGTACATACACACCATAGTACATGTACATACACACCATAGCACATGTACATACACACCATAGTACAGGTACATACACACCATAATACATTCACATTGACTTGGCACCAAACTAAAAGATAATATAATTTTTTGGTGCCATCTCAACATGAATGTACTTTAATTATATATCCAGTGTTTATTATATATTATACTTACGACTGTAGCTCTCGGAGGAATGATAATATTCTTAAGAGGTTCACGTGGACTAATGTGTTTCATTTGGTCACACAATACAGCTATACGTTTGTCATTGTCCCATCCACATGGACTAAAGAGAAACAGAGAGACAGAGAGACAGAGAGACAGAGAGAGGGAGATAGAGAGAAAGGCAGAGACAGAGACAGACAGAGAATAAGAGAGGAGGAGATTAAATATTTATGAAACACTATTTTCGTTTGTTTTTATCACATTCTTACATAAACACAGCATCTCTCTCTACAATGGAAGCAGATACATTAAATCGTAGGCCATATCCTCTGTGTATCAAGTACTTATGAAGTACATCAATATTTTTATTATCTTTAGTTGAAGTATACACCAGAGCAGCTCCATCTTTAATTAATTAGTTAGTTAAAGAACCATTTAGATAGATAGATGATTGACAGATAGATATTATTCTTGAATAGATAGATAGTATTCTTAAATAGATGGATAGATAGAGAGTACTCTTAAATAGATGGATAGATAGATAGTACTCTTAAATAGATGGATAGATAGATAGTACTCTTAAATAGATGGATAGATGATTGACAAGTAGATAGTACTCTTAAATAGATTTCATTCCTAATTTATACTCTCTCAATCTTCCTCTTCAAGTTAATTTAATTGACATCATAAAAATCAGTTTTTTTCTCACTAACTAAATCATGATGTTTACAAATATTAAATTATAATATTCATGACATTGCGTTGCTAACTCAAACAATTTTAATCAATTAATTTAATGCTACTCCTACATGAACTATATGACTAATCATTAGAGAGGCAAGCCTGAACAACCAAAAATTGTAATGTATAAATAGAAAAATATGATAACTGTCCATTGAAGTGGCATTCAAGCAAGTGAGCGAGCGATCGATCATTCGTAGATCTGACCCTTATGTTCGTAAGACTAGCATTAACCTAGCAATATTAAAATTGTTAGAATTGGTACAATTGTATCATACAAATTCTGATGATACAGCATCCCCCTACACATACACACAGTATGATGTTAATGATATTCATTGATATATACTATAATACCACACATAGTGCATGACTGGTATGATGCTAATGATATTCATTGATATATACTATAATTACCACACACAGTGCATGACTGGTATGTGCTAATAATATTCATTGATATATATCACATGACTGGTATGATGTTAATGATATTCATTGATATATACTATAATTACCACACACAGTGCATGACATGGTACGATCCTAATGATATTCATATTGGTTTAAAAGATCATTACATATCCGTTGAACTGTTACTCTAAAATATTTATGTTACAATCACTATATCATCATAGGTAGATTAAACAATACAGCGTTTCCATAAGGAGATATATTAATGATGGAGGAGCGCATCAGTGGTATATGATGTTTGATAAACAATGTTCAATCTATGTCGTACAGTAGTGTGTTTCAGCATAAACTATAAAATTGAAGGGTGGAGGAACGCCTTAGTACAACCCTTTGTGAGAAATACTGGATAAAATACTGTTATATTGTGACTGGTACAATAGCTAATTAAACAAAATTAATATTGATATAATTATCGTGACTGAAGTTATACAGGGTTGTAAAGGAGGATTTGAACAACGCAATGGACACTAGCTGTACAGTGATGAGTGGTGACTGAATTCCTTACATAGTCGTGTGACACATACAAGTATATGGATCTATTTACTAATTAGTTACTACTGATATACACTATATCGATAGGTTAGGATACATGTTAAACAGAATTTTCTAATGTGTTGTTGAATGAAGTCGAAATGTTCATCTTTATAATTCTGATTCTTCTCAAGTTGAGAAAATGAATCGGACTAAAAAATGGAGGATGATCGAGAGGAAATGATAAGGAAGAAAGAAGAGGAGAGGGGAAAAAAATAAACATAATTAAAAGATCAATGGTTTTAATTACTATGTGTATTGTGTACAGTTGTACATGTACATGTATGTATACACATACTTATGTGTGTGTGTATACATGTGTGTGTATGTGTATTGTGTACAGTTGAACACGTATGTATATATATGTGTGCATGTGTGTGTGTATATACATGTACATGTGTGTGTGTATGTGTATATATGTATATGTGTGTGTATGTGTATATATGTATATGTGTTGACCATGTGTGTATATGTGTATGTGTATGTGTGCGCATGTATATGTACATGTATGTGTATACATGTATGTGTGTGGTGACTGTGTATTGCTACTACATGCACAAGTACATGTATATGTACATGTACATATACATGTACATGTATGTAAAATGATGCATACTTTTCAGAGAGTTCAAATTCTAATTACACTTTATTATAAATTTGTTTTCTCAAAATAGTGATACTTCCATTTACATATATGAAGAAAGGGCTTCTATTAGACTAGCTGTCTCTAACTCTCTCTGTCTCTTTCAACAGCAAGTAAATATTTAAAGTGCTCTAATCAATATAATTATACATATTTCAATATAATTATAGTCTGGAATGCAGAATACTAAGAGGATTAGCTGTAGCAAATCAAATCTAGAGACTACAACCTAATAACCATACATGTACAGTAATCATATGTACATGTACAGTAATATGTTACATATTACTGTACATGTACATATTATATGTACATGTACAGTAATATGTACATGTACAGTAACCATATGCATATGTACAGTAACATGTACATGTACAGTAATATGTTACATATTACTGTACATGTACATATTATATGTACATGTACAGTAATATGTACATGTACAGTAACCATATGTATATTTACAGTAACATGTACATGTATATACAGTAATCATATGTATATGTACATGTACAGTAACCATATGTATATGTACATTAACAAGTACATGTACAGTAATATGTACATGTACAGTAACCATATGTATATGTACAGTAACATGTACATGTACAGTAATATGTTACATATTACTGTACATGTACATATTATATGTACATGTATAGTAATATGTACATGTACAGTAACCATATGTATATTTACAGTAACATGTACATGTACAGTAATCATATGTATATGTACAGTAACATGTACATGTACAGTAATATGTACATGTACAGTAACCATATGTATATGTACATTAACAAGTACATGTACATGTACAGTAACCATATGTATATGTACAATAACATGTACATGTACAGTAATCAGTACATGTACAGTAATATGTACATGTACAGTAACATGTACATGTACATTAACTATATGATATTTTATAATACATGTACATGTATTTTTTAATCAAATCGATAGTTGTAAAGTAATGACGACACATAATAGAAAATAGAGTGTAATTCTACCTCACTATATAGTAAATGGACATTAATTAATCCTTAAAATTAATATAAGAGATATGTCCATAATTTACAGTCATTAAAATACATGTACATGTAGTTTACAATAGTACATGACTACATCAGTCTACATGTATGACAAATTCATTACTGTAAGTTGAATATTTTAATTTAGTGTAATGAGGTCACTTTACAAACAGATGTACACAGTAACCATGTACATGTACACTGACCATGTACATGTACAGTGACCATGTACATGTACAGTAACTATGTACATGTACAGAAACTATGTATATGTATAGTAACTATGTACAGTAACCAAGTACATGTACAGTAATCATGACCCTCGATTCAATTTCCATCTCCCTGACTCCTAGATTCAATTTCCATCTCCCTGATGCCCATAATCTATTTTCTTCCCACCAGACAGCCTACATTATTAGCAAGGTTGAGTGCATGAGGTTTAAGTGAGATGTTATTATGATATGGAGGTATGAGGAGAATTAGAAATAAAGGAAAACTGGAAACAAAATCAGAAACATTTTCCGGAATGAAACCATGTGTGTGATATCAACATTGTAGTATATAACACATTTACTAATCATTATCATCTACAAATCTGTCTGTTATAATTAAATTTTCAAATTAATTATCATTAAATTTTGATTAATTGTACAAACATGTGTAGATGTAACTATAAATACCATATATGTGTACATGTACATGTATATATAAAACTGTACATGTACATGTACAACTGTATATGTACATGTATAACTGTATATGTACATGTACAACTGTATATGTACATGTACAACTACTAAACTCACACACCCTAAATCAGTTCAGCCAAAAATCCACAACTACATAAACAAGCGTAAAGTATAAATATATAAACCAGGGCGGGAAATAAGTCTACAACATCTGGTGAGCAATTCCATCACTAGTGCTCACCACAGCACAACTAGCATGCATTGTCATGTCAAAATCTGGTGCTCCTTTAGCTAATTTTGGTGCTGTTATTTCCCACTCTGATACAAACCCTTATCTATTCAGTCATATTGTACAGGAAGGTATTGAAAAAGGTCATCTCTAACGAGCAGTCATTCATTAGTTTTCTTAGATATCAAATTTGATTAACTCAATTTTACAAAATGCAAGACTTGTGAGGCAAGTTCAGTATACTATAATTAATTATACTGTACCTTTGTACATACAACGATGAGAGGTACACCTAGATTACAAGTGAGTATATTATCATCAAGAGGTAGAATCACATCCTCTCCATCTCCTCCCGATACACCTCCTGATATTGATTGGTCTTCAGGATCTTGGTAGCTTTGAAATACTTTGACCACTGGAACAATAATAAGGAAGAATAGATGATGAATGGATGGATGGATGGATGGATGGATGGATGGATGAATGAATGGATGGATGGATTGATGGATGGATGGATGGCTGGATGGATTGATGGATGGCTGGATGGATGAATGGATGGATGATGGATGGATGGATGGATAGATGATGGATGGATGGATGAATGGATGAATGGATGGATGGATGGATGGATGGATGAATGGATGGATGGATGGATGGATGATGGATGGATGGATGGATGTATGGATGGATGGATGATGGATGGATGGATGGATGGATGGATGGATGGATGGATAGATGATGGATGGATGGATGAATGGATGGATGGATGAATGGATGGATGAATGGATGGATGGATGGATGGATAGATGATGGATGGATGGATGGATGGATGGATGGATGATGGATGGATGGATATGTACATGTACGTATAGAGAGATAGATCGATGTATTGATGGATAGATAGATAGACTGATGTATGGATAGATAAATAGACTATTGTTGGATGGATAGATTGATTGGTGTATGTATGGAGATAGATTAATGTATGTATGGACAGATAGATTGATGGAAAGATTAATTGATGTATGTATGGATAGATAGATTTATGTATGGATGGATAGATAGATTGATAAGTAGATTAATTGATGTATGGATGGATAGATAGATTGCAAGTATGGATGGATAGATAGATTGATGGATAGATAGATTGATGTATTAATGGATAGATAGATTGATGTATTAATGGATAGATAGATTGATTGTATGGATGTATGGATAGATAGATGTATAAATGGATAGATAGATTTATGTATGGATGGATAGATAGATAGATATACATGTATGGTGTGATAGATAGTAATAGATGAATACAAACAGGAATAAATAATTAAAATTTGATCCACCAACCAAACCACAAGGACACATATCCTGTGTATATACATGTAAATTATGATATCACTTGATTTACAAACAACACTTGTAAGTGTAAATTATAATACACATTGATATATATAAGGGGAATTAAATCCTATATTTATAGTAATAATGATTATTATATTATACATGTAATATATACATGTACTGATGTACATACATGTAATATATACATGTACTGATGTACATACATGTAATATATATGTACTGATGTACATACATGTAATATATACATGTACTGATGTACATACATGTAATATATATGTACTGATGTACATACATGTAATATATACATGTACTGATGTACATACATGTAATATATATGTACTGATGTACATACATGTAATATATACATGTACTGATGTATATACATGTAATATATACATGTACTGATGTACATACATGTAATATATACATGTACTGATGTACATACATGTAATATATATGTACTGATGTACATACATGTAATATATACATGTACTGATGTACATACATGTAATATATACATGTACTGATGTACATACATGTAATCAACACAAACATTATGATATTACTATACCATGAAGAAGACTTACATACACTGTACTAGTGCTAACACACCCTGTATACAGTTACCTACTGTACTTATGCTACACTGTGAAGAGGACTTACACACATTGAGTAATACTAACACACACCCTGTATACAGTTACCTACTGTACTTATGGTACACTGTGAAGAAGACTTACACACATTGAGTAATACTAACACACATCCTGTATACAGTTACCTACTGTACTTATGCTACACTGTGAAGAGGACTTACACACATTGAGTAATACTAACACACACCCTGTATACAGTTACCTACTGTACTTATGCTACAATGTGAAGAGGACTTACACACATTGAGTAATACTAACACACACCCTGTATACAGTTACCTACTGTACTTATGCTACACTGTGAAGAAGACTTACACACATTGAGTAATACTAACACACACCCTGTATACAGTTACCTACTGTACTTATGCTACACTGTGAAGAAGACTTACACACATTGAGTAATACTAACACACATCCTGTATACAGATACCTACTGTACTTATGCTACACTGTGAAGAGGACTTACACACATTGAGTAATACTAACACACACCCTGTATACAGTTACCTACTGTACTTATGCTACACTGTGAAGAGGACTTACACACATTGAGTAATACTAACACACACCCTGTATACAGTTACCTACTGTACTTATGCTACAATGTGAAGAGGACTTACACACATTGAGTAATACTAACACACACCCTGTATACAGTTACCTACTGTACTTATGCTACACTGTGAAGAGGACTTACACACATTGAGTAATACTAACACACACCCTGTATACAGTTACCTACTGTACTTATGCTACAATGTGAAGAGGACTTACACACATTGAGTAATACTAACACACACCCTGTATACAGTTACCTACTGTACTTATGCTACACTGTGAAGAAGACTTACACACATTGAGTAATACTAACACACACCCTGTATACAGTTACCTACTGTACTTATGCTACACTGTGAAGAAGACTTACACACATTGAGTAATACTAACACACACCCTGTATACAGTTACCTACTGTACTTATGCTACACTGTGAAGAAGACTTACACACATTGAGTAATACTAACACACACCCTGTATACAGTTACCTTCATGTATATACATGTATCATTGTTTATTCTAATGTGTAAAAATGCATATCATGTAGTATTTCAAGTCAAATGAATATTAGCCAGGAGGAGACATTATAGTCTGGCACAGAAATGCTCTTAACAATGAGAAATATCATTTCTGTACTTGGGGTTTAGGGTTTAGGGTTATTGTGTCAGTTTATGATTTCAACATGTAATAGGAAATAGTTGTAAGTGAAGTCATCAACATCTTGGAAAAGGTGGGTTATTGTTATGAGTGAGGGCTCTTGGAAATGGTACATGTAGGATATCATTATGAGTGAGGCTCTTGGGAGTGGTACATGTAGGATATCGTTATGAGTGAGGGCTCTTGGGAGTGGTACACGTAGGATATCGTTATGAGTGAGGTTATTATCATCTTTTAATCAAAAATGAAAATTAATTCATAAATGTAATTATGTATAATTATTTTATGATTGCTTTACAATTACATGTAAAGGTATACTATAATCACAATATCATCATGTATTAGTTAAAGCACCACAGTGAGTGCTGTACAGGAAATATAGCATAAGGGATATAGTAGAGAATCTCATACAGGAGAAGGCGTACCAGAGTGCTGTATGAAGCTTCGAGTCCCTCCCACCCCCTATATTTCCAGAATTCCAGTACAGCATGAGCAAAACCAGTGCCTTATATGATTTATAGCAGTTTGAATTGATGGATGTTGCCAGCAACGGAAAAGAAGTACCTTGTCTTCTTTCACTACACCCAAGGTACATGTACATGTAAGTGCATTGTTTTCTAGTGTTGTAAACAACATCTGAAA
The DNA here is from genome assembly GCA_947044365.1 of Petrosia ficiformis. Lineage (NCBI taxonomy): Eukaryota > Metazoa > Porifera > Demospongiae > Haplosclerida > Petrosiidae > Petrosia > Petrosia ficiformis. The sequence continues at coordinate 798,112 of OX345642.1, read as the reverse complement.
ATATAGAACCGGATGTGGTAAAAAGTGTGCTACATGTATATTAGTCTGTATATGAATAATGTCAGTACCTTTGATGTTAGGTGTTTTAGTGCTACTAAATACATTATGAAGCCATCCTAGTTCCTAGGTAGTTATAATCATATATCATTACAGGTTTCTAGTATAACTATGGGAACTGAATACACAATACACTTGAAAGTTATATCATTTGTGAGTATCCTGTAATTTCTAAGAATACTAATTCATTTATAGAATTGATAAAAGACTACCTTACTCATATCTTAGACAGGTATCCCATGTGTGTTTGTGTATGTATGTATGTGTATATGTATGTATGTACTATGTATGTATGTATGTATGTACGTATGTATGTATGTATGTATGTATGTATGCATGTACATGTATGTATGTATGTATGTATGTATGCATGTATTGAGTATATACATGTATGTATATGTATGTATGTACATGTACATGTATGTATGTACAATTGTACATGTATGTACATATGTATGTATTCACTATTTAGATGTACATGTATGTATGTATGTATGTGTGTATGAAGTATGTACATTGTGTATGTATGTATGTACATGTGTATGTATGTATGCACATGTATGGTATGGTATGTAATGTACGTATGTACATGTACATACGTAAGTACATGTATGTATTTAGATGAATATAGGTACATATATGTAAGTGACATTGTGTTGTTAGGTGTAGATCAGATCATATTCTGATCTAATTATTTATGCTTACATGTACACACAAAAACAAATTTAATTAAAATATAACGACTATTACTCAACACATAGTAATACATGTATACATGTACATACACACATAAACAAAATATAACGACTATTATTCAATAAGTAGTAATACATGTACACACACACACATAAACATGACTCAACACATACTAATACATGTACATGTACATACATGTATATACATGTACATGTACATACACACATAAACAAAATACATGTATAATGACTATTATTCAAGACATAGTATTACATGTATATACATGTACATGTACATACACACATAAACGTGACTCAACACATAGTAATACATGTATATACATGTACATACACACATAAACAAAATACATTTACAATGATTATTACTTGATACATAGCAATACATGTATATACATGTACATGTACATACACACATTAACAATGTAACTCAAATCATACATGTAGTTACGGAAGTTACTCATCTACCACAATATGGATTATTAACTATCCACTGAACACTTTAGACAGTGAGTGATCATTTAGTTACCATGATAAAGAATAGGTACTGAAGTTACTGGACCATATTATATGGAAATGATTTACTTACTCTTTTCTTCCATAGCTTTTCTTTGTTTTTCAGATATCTTTAATGAGTTGACATGTTTACTCACAACCCCTGTCCATCTTTCCAGTGATTCTAGAACATTCCATGGCTGACTCAAATCAACCACTATCATTACTATTGTATCATCAACGGTCTTCTCTTGTAGGACAAAAGGTAAGAGATCCCTATGCCATACTACACCATCTAGATTCCATACTCCCATCCTAGCTAGGAAATCTATATAAACAGAATGGAATATATTATAACATACACACACACACACACACACACACACACACAATCTGGACCAGCTGGCATTTGAACCCAAGACCTTCAGATTACTAGTCAGATGCTCTATCATCTGAGCTACTGGAGCCAGGTTGAGTACATACATACATATATACATATATACATACATACATACATACATACATACATATATACATACATACATACATACATACATACATACATACATACACACATACATACATACATACATACATACATACATACATACACGTACATACATACATACATACATACATACATACATATATACATACATGTATGCATACAGTACATACATACATATATACATACATACATACATACACATACATATATTCTACATGGTTACATACACACTATAAAATGCTTTGTTCTTTTCTGTTAAGTTTGTTTTAAAACAAACACCCACCACTAACATATCTTTCAAACATGGTAAAAACATGAAAATATAAAATAATAATTATAAATATAATAAGGTAGTTGGCTGTCAAAAATATTACCAATATAGGAAAAACAATAATTGATTACCTAAGTACCCACCTCAGTGACTCAGGCATGAGTATGTAATATATATGATATATATGCCATATACAATACGATCTACTGAGGAGGAGGTTTACATGGATATAACCAAAGGTCCATGGCCAACTTTATAATACATGCATATACTACTATAACATAAGATGAGATGTGTATGCAAGTTACAACTAGCTTCATCAAACAAATGCCATGGTATCAGACTATATACATGAATACAATACATAGTGTGCTCAGCCTATATGATAACACACAGTCTCCATAGTGATGATGCAATGAGTGTAAAAACAAGACGTATATAATGAAAAAGTATCCCTATGATTGCTTTGTGGTGTCCAACATTCATTGATAATGGCTGCCTTTCTCATGCCTGAAGCTCAACAGACTATTATAGTTATTATTATTTTGATTATCTACTCCTCTTATATTGCAATGTCCTTAACTACATATACAACACATATACTAATGTACATATTATAATATATGTTATATTACTACAAATGATTTCAGTTTGTGTTTTGTTTGTTATATTCTAAATAAGTTGGTGATATGGTTTATTACGACATACATAATTGTGATATGGTAGTATAATTGACCAACCCTACACTACAACATACATATAAGTACATATATACATGTACATGTATAATTAATTATGTTCATACATATATACATACATGTACATACATACATACATACAGTGTACATACATACATACATATATTCATGCATACATACATACATACATACATACATACATACATGCATGCATACATACATACATACATACATACATACATACATACACATACATACATACATACATACATACATACATACATACATACATACATACATACATACATACATACATACATACATACATGCATACATACATACATACATGTACATACATACATACATACATACATACATAGTACATACATACATACATGCATACATACATGTACATACATACATACATACATACATACATAGTACATACATAGTACATACATACATACATGCATACATACATGTACATACATACATACATTCAATAATTAAACTATCATTCGTTTAGTGCCATTCATACATTAACTAATTACACATGTCATCACATGATAAGATGAACACGCACAAATACATCTTATTGACAACTTGTAATACACAGTATAGTGTATTTATACATATATCATAAGTGTATCAACAGATGATAATAAGTGCTATTAACATCTGTTTAGGATTTCCAGTCTCAAAATATTATTTTATTAGAGTTACTAATACCTGCTTTGTTTCTGAATGTAGGGCCATTGCTATAGAGTTATATTTGTGTCACATATGTGTTGTATATGTAGTTAAGGGCATTGCAATGTAAGAGGAGTAGATAATCAAAATAATAATAACTATAATAGTCTGTTGAGCTTCAGGCATGAGAAAGGCAGCCATTATCAATGAATGTTGGACACCACAAAGCAATCATAGGGATACTTTTTCATTATATACGTCTTGTTTATAATATATACATTAGTATTCATAAAAACTATCTCGAGGTTGTCTGTTAGGAGGAGAAACAATGGTAACTGAATCTATGATTTCAGTTTGTGTTGTGTTTCAGGTAATTAATAAAGAATAATAATATTTAATACAACAGTAACATTATTTGAATGTCAAAATCGCCAAACCCTAGTTGTGTGTACATAATATATGATATATTTCAGGGTTTCTATAGCGGGGTGGATATTCCACTACTCTCTCCTACATTTCAGCTACAAACCTTCTGTAGTCCCAGAATCCACCAGAACCAACATCAAAGGGGCCTCAGACCCCCCCAGGAGCAGTGTACTTCACATGATCGATTGTTACCACACCCTAACAAAACATCCTGGGTGAAACCCTCATATATACAAAATTACATATATTACAGTACATGTACATCCTGTGATAATGTACATGTGAATATATAAATGTTCTCTTCCTGTTTACAGTAATGTTTTCCTGTATTTTTAGGTTATCATATATTTTCTACGTAATATGTAACTACGTAAAAATTCGTATCTTATATAATTTATGGCTAATGAATTTAATAGTGAAAGTTTATACAGCGACCAGGTATTCATTTGCTTTGGCAATCATAAGGAAGACATACAAGTAGTCAACAATATTACATGAACATACATACATACATACATACATACATATATACATACACACATACATACATACATACATACATACATACATACATACATACATACACGTACATACATACATACATACATATATACATACATGTATGCATACAGTACATACATACATACATATATACATACATACATACATACACATACATATACACATACATACACAAAAACATACATACATAGTTACATGCATACATGTACATATATTACATACACACATACATACATCATACATGTACATACATAAATACATATATACATACATAGTACATACATACATGTACATAGTACTACATACATACATACATACATACATACATGTACACACATACCTACCACATACACACATACAAACACATTTTATGTGATGTGTCATTATAAAGATAAATTGGTCATTCATGCAGTAAAGAATGTAACCACTAATCAGGGACACACTTCTACCATTAATAAACCCATTTATATAATAACACACTAGTATGTGTGCTTAGGTGACAACAATTTAATATAGAAAGTGCAAATTGAATGTAATTAAAATGTTTATGGTGTTCATTATAATGTATCCTAATTTATACAAAGGGCCTTTTCATGACAAGTTCATTGTTTCCCAAAATTAAAACTTTAAAACTTCACCATGTTTTAACAGAGGGGTGGTACCCTGGCATTCCCCTTCACAGAATTCCCAAAGTGGCAATCATACATATATACATATACAATATATATAATTATACATAATACTAATTATGACAATTTATCGACCATTTTTCTGATTAAAACCACAAGTACTTCCTAGTACCTGTACCTACGATTGATTGTTCCCTTCAACACAATCCCAGGCCTTCGTTTAGCAAAGGGAGGGGACGAAATTGAATTTAAAAGTCTCTGGGTACATGTATGTGAAGAGTTCGCGCAAGTTCCAAGGGATTCTGGTCCCTGGAAACTCTCTTCGCTATTAACATTATTTTTAATAGAGATAAATAAAGATTCATAGATCATTATATTATTATTATTACTATTACCAATTAGTACCTATTATTATTATTATTATTATTGTTATTATCATTATTATTATTATTATTATTATTATTATTGTTAATATTATTGTTTACAGACATTGTACATACAGAACATACCATCAGTGTCTTCATCCTGTACATCAATGAATCGATATTCCAGACTACATCCCGATAACAAGAACTTCCCCTGATTACTATGACTCCGCCTACCTTTACCAGGTGATATCTGACACAGACGATCAATCAATGTAGATTTACCGGAACACACATCACCTGTTGAGAAAAAAAAGATATATTGAAATGATTAACATCCAGACATGTCCCGTCCCATCCATCCTGTTCCATACATAGTCAAACCATTAACAGCATATTCACAATGACCTCAAAATTAAGATGTGATGATTTTATGTCATAAGGTTAACAGACGATTATCTGTAACTCAATATATATGAAATAAAGGATTGAAATTTGACATAGACAAAAAAGGAAGAAGGTGAAAAGATTGTTCCAACTAAAGGTTATGAACATTTTTCTGAGGTCAAAGTGAACATGAATGACCTTTATGTAGAAAACATGTGATTAACTGTGTATTAAATATATTAATAACAGGAAGATACGATGTATGGCCAGTTTACATATACCTAGAGATAATTGTACATTCATAATGAAAACTACTGATTATCAAAATGGCTGCCTTGATGAATATTAATATGAAGTGCTTCTTCATGTAACTCCAGCGGGATTATGTAATCATTATATCTAGCTAGTATCATTGTTAGTAATGGGTGTGGTTTATATCTATAGGAATGGACACGTCATTCTAGCTAGTATCACTGTTAGTAATGGGTGTGGTTTATATCAAAAGGAATGGACACGTTTCTATTTATAGTAACAAATGGTTACATCAAGAAACTACCAATACATACCTAGAACTAAGATATTTTTTGGTGTAGCTGATCGAATCTTAGCACTTGAAAGACTGACATCTCCAAGAATAGCAGCCCTGTTGATACACAAGTAAAAAGTAGTTTAATACAATAAGTGGTCCATTTAAATGTATTGTATATAATATTTATGTATATAAAGATGATTAATGAAGATTTAAAACTTACCACAAGTCTTCTTTTTCAGTGGTTTCTTTGAGTGAGTCTTCCACAATGTCCACCATATTGCTGGTTAATAAGCGTGCCTAATTATTATTTTAATTATGGGTGTGGCTTTCTTAATTAGCCCCTCCCTCACAAAGCGCTGCTTTTGCTTTTACGAGTCAAGTTTTAGACTAAAAACTGCATTAGAAGAGATACAGGAGAAGCAAAAATAGAGAAAGAATTGCAAGTGAGATCTAGGAAAAATGTATATATATATTTATCTTTTATAATTACTAAGATTAATTAGTGCATGTGTAGTCCCCTTTGTTTTGTGTGTTCACTGTGTTGTAGGTACGTATATAATTGACCACAAACTAGTGTGTTGAATTTCAGTGGTTATAAATCAGTTGTACTGTCTGTGATCTAAAAATGCCTTTTAAAATGTCTCTATGACTACACTACTGTAGTACTATATGCTGTCTAACTACCTGTAGTAATGTAATTATGACCAACACATGCTAATTGAATTTATCGGTATATATATATATATACTCATTTATACACAGTTGAGCGACCACCACATGATGGCCAGCTGGGGGAAACTCACACCCACTCAAGAACTAATGCTTGATTGTAGCATCATTGGTGATATAAATTTAGCACAGTCTCTGATGAGTTTGGACCCCCATGTTCTACGTGCTAGAAACTCTCACGGTTTGAGCATTCTCCAGATTGCTTTAGTGCAGTGTAATTTTCATTTTGCTGAGTATCTAGTGAGGAAAGGAGTTGATGTTCATAATAGAGACAATCGTGGTTGGACAGCGTTACATGATGCTGCTCTATTTAATTCTAAAGAATTAGTTAACATGCTGGTACAATCTGGATGTAATTTAGCTACTAGGAATCAATCTGGCGAAATACCTATTGACGTTGCTGCTGATATTTGGATGGAGAGTCTACTATGTCAGAAAATGGCTAATGCTGGATATAGGGCGTTGGCTAAGAAGTATTGGACATCTCTAGGATTAGACCATTTGTGTCCTAGCAAAGAAACAAATTCTTTGATGGACATTCAAAGCTCCAGCGACGAAGATGAATTTGACGATGTTGATGTTAATCAGTCTAGCTTTGATTCATTTGGGAATGTAGACAGAGGCCAAGATAGTGCATCTAATAAATGTTATTCTTACAATGTGTTAAACATTTCCCATCATAGGAAGGAGGCCATTCCAAGTCGCCCCACCCTTTTTGAATTTAGGCAACAGGATAATATAAAATTACATTCAATTGGCAGTTCCTCGTGCAGAATTTACAGTGCAAGAACTGGTAGACCGAGACCTACTCCATTGAGTCCACTACCTGAGTGTTTAGTAGAGAAAAATAATTTTGATTATTGCGAAACAGAAGATTTCGACAGTGTGTTTACTGGTGGGAATTTACAGCTAACCACCAGTCCTGTGCCGAAGCGAAAAGCGAGTTTTGCACCCCGAAATAAGTCTATGTGCAGTAAAAGTAGCGCTAACATTTCAAGGTCGCACAGCTACGACAACTTCAGCGACAAGCAGGATAATTCTGACAGTGAACTAACGAGAAGCAGCAGCATGTATCTAACAGCGGAGGAGCTAGCAAAACTTGGACAATCATCAGTGATTAATGATAGAGCTCCTATAGAGCTGTTGAAAATGCGACCACGAAAGCCATCTTTGGTTGATGCCAAGAGAAGAAAGAGTAAAGAAGAGGAAAGTCTAGCTAATGGATTCAATCGACGTAGTGTTAGTTTTCAACCTGAAGTTTTGTTGCAAGAGGTAGTCACAGAAGGAGATACTGATTTAGCAAAAGAGATCATTTCATCTGGAACAGTGGATGTCAACAAGATGAGTCCAGTTGGACTAACAGCTCTTCATCAATGTGCATTAGATGGTAATTTGGAATTGGCAAAAACATTAGTACTAAATGGAGCCGATGTAAACAACATTGATGCTGATGGTTGGAGCCCACTCCACGGAGCTGCAGCTACTGGTCACACAGAAATTGTTCGATTCCTACTACTTGCAGGATCAGATCCTGTGTTGAAGAATGATGAAGGGCATACTCCTTACCAACTGGCTCGTAAAGGTTCCATCAAAAGAATATTGTTCAGAGCACAAACTCAAGATCTCAACGAAGACGAAATATCTGATGGGGAGTTTTCTTCGGATGGGGAAGAAGAGGAATATAGTCATGTGGAATCAGAATCAGATGATGAGGATGTTTGTCTATCAGATTCCGATCCTAATCTCACAGCTAACTGGAAGAAGCTAAGCATCCTACAAGAATCACTGAAAAATGTACGTGAAAGTTCTGTGTCACCCAGTCCTATCCGGGATAGTGTTTTCACTGGGTTGCAGAATCCAAGTCTTATTGCTGCAGCTTTGCTTAAAGATCGTGAATTAGGTGATAGTACTTCCAGCTATGGCTCCATGCTCGACCAAGACATGTTGGACAGACACGAGTGTCTTGAAGAAGTTGATGATGTTGAAACAAGCAGTGTTAAAACCATGTCAACACTTTGTAATGATGATGTCTATCTCACCGACACTGACAAAGACACATATTTCTCGGAAGACCAAGGAATTGGTACCATGGATGCATCTAGTGATAGTTCTCACCGGAGAGCTATTTGCTCAGATGATGAAGGAACATTTCGTGATGTTTTAGATTCAGAATTAGTACCGGACACACCAGATTACAAATTTCAAGAAGCTATTCTCAATTGTGACATTGACAGTCTTCTCAAACTACTAAAACTCAAACCAGATATTGATGTAAATCGAATCAATAAAACGTCCGGGATTAGTGTTCTTCATTACGCAGTGTTGGAAGAAAACTATGTATTTGTTCAACATCTTGTATGTGACTTTAAATGTGACATCAATCTTAAAGATGCTGATGGATGGACGCCATTACATGCAGCAAGTGCTGTCGGAAGCATAAGAATAGCTCAGTTTTTACTCGAAAATGGCGCCAAAGCTTCCATACTAAACAATAACTGTGAATTCCCTGTCGATGTAGCTGAAGATGAAGCAATGGAAGATTTGTTAAAGAAGGCAATGCTAGGTCCAACAGTTGGCAAAGTGTTCAAGGGATATTTCAGGTAGTCGATTGATTCTCTATTCGTGTTATTTTTCGAATCTTTACTTTGTACCTTCCAAACACATCACGCATTAATTTAAAATATTTTCTTTTCTTTCAAATCACTTATTTACTTCTCAATCATTCTTTTTGTGTTGTTTGTTGTTTTTTTTGTTTGTTTGTGCGTTCATTTTTGTATTGTATTATATTTGAACTCAGAAATCTTAAAATTATTACAAAATTGAAAAGTTAATCGAGTCAACAACTTGGGAAGTCCATTTTAATAATACAATATTTACGTCTCGGAAAGTATACAGTATTGATGCATTTACTTACAGCTGTGTTTAAATGGAGAAGCACAGAAATTTAAATGTTTACCAACAATTTTTGAATGGAATGTTCAGCAAAACACAGGAGATTTTATGTAATTCGTCGGACAAACTACACTTTCCAATTGAACTTGTAGTTAGTAAAATATATTTGCTTACTATAGGTACTATAGTACTGTAGTAATTACTGAGTGCCCATTAGCACTGTGTATTAGTGCTTAATGTATCATGGATTACAAGGTTTGTGTCCAATTGCACTAAAAGCTATTCTCCTACACAAACTTGTAAATACTCACACACCTTTATACTAACCTTCCCACCAACATTATGTACGTGTGTGTGTGTATGTATGTACGTATGTACATATGTATGTATGTATGTATGTACATATAATAATATGTATATGTATGTGTGTGTATGTATGTATGTATGTATGTTCGTATAATAATATGTATATGTGTGTATGTATGTATGTGTGTATGTATGTATGTATGTATGTATATATGTATGTATAAATTATAATAATTGTATGTATATATGTATGTATGTGTGTGTATGTATGTATACATATGATTTAAGTATACATATATGTATATAATTTACATAATAATAACATTGTTTTATCTATATGGTAACTAATCCAAGTGCTTCTTCATTACATTAGTGAAGATGGTATCATTACACTATGAAATTAAAAAGAAAGAATGTCCCTTTCCAAGGAATGTTCTTGGAGCGTTCATGTTTCCTGATGACTTCAAATCCAGTTTAGTTAGTAAACACACATCAAAAGATAATAATTACTTGTAACCATGGCAACTATTATGTGGATGCATGCTGGAGACAACATCATCAGCAATACAATATAATTGATGAATAAGATTTTGATGATAAACATAGACTGAAACATATGCTTGAGATATTAACAAACAGTACCTCACAAGATGACAAGTAATGAATATAATGTAGTAGAGAATATGAATAATGGTTAATGTAATCATGTACGGATGTTGATACATAGATATCACTTACATGTGTACATTATGAACTGGTATATAAACTACTTGATCACTGCATATTGTATAACATACAGTGTACATATACATACACGTACATGCATACATACATACATACATACATACTTACAGACCGACAGACAGACATACATACATACACAGACAAACATACAAACATACATACATACATACATACATACATACATACATGCATAATACACATACATACACACATACATACATACATACATACATACACACACACACACACACACATACACACACACACACACACACACACACACACACACACACACACACACACACACACACACACACACACACACACACACACACACACACACACACACACACACACACACACACACACACACACACACACACACACACACACACATACATACATACATACATTCATTTATGTGAAATCAAAATCTTCAAAAAGATATTGCAGATATTCATAAGTATAATTGTAGTGATAATAGCTAAGGGCCACATCATGCTGTGTAATGAATTTAGGTATATATTTACTGAGGTATGCATATCATGTACTCTGCTATTCCAGTCACAGCACAGTTATATGTAATTAATAGGAACATATACACAATATGTGCATGACTGGATATCATAACATCCCATAACTCATGATCTAAGGGTCACAACAGTTGGACAATTTTTAAACAAACATATCTCAAGACAAAGGATAAACTTTGTAGTCAAGCTCTTTTGGGAGTTCAATAGTTTGGATGGTTCAACATGTCAAGTTTATGAATGTTCATACGCATCATTGAATAAGCTTTCGTAACTGGAGTTATGTTTGTATGTGCAATAACATTACTCAAATATCATTTGTATACTCTTCATTCTTATTTATACATATCTGTTATTGAAACAGTATGTTATTCAATTACTAATAAACATTGGCTACATTATATACAAGGATAGGTAGATAGATGAATGGATGGATGGATGGATGGATGGATTGGTGGATGAATGGATAGATGGATAGATGGATGGATGGATGGATGGATGAATGGATGAATGGATGAATGGATGGATGGATGGATGGATGGATGGATGGATGGATGGATGGATGAATGAATGGATGGATGGATGGATGGATGGATTGGTGGATGAATGGATAGATGGATGGTTGGATGGATGGATATATGGATGGATGAATGGATAGATAGATGAATGGATGAATGGATGGATGGATGGATGGATGGATGGATGGATGGATGGATGGATGGATGGATGGATAGATAGATAGATAGATAGCTAGATGGATAGATAGATAGATAGATAGATTGAAATATACAAACATGTTTACTTCAGTTCAAAATATAATCACACATAATTATGGTAAACATTGGCACAATATGGTGTCATATAGTACTTTCAGTACACATGTCTTGAATCATCAAATACTAATTACTCTATGATTATCCAAAAATGGCTTGCAAATTAAAATAACATTTGAACATACAAGTTAATTAATTTTTATATTTGTTAAAACGTAATAGTAATTATCAGTACCTTTCGATTTTGAAGAGTTAATAATTGAATAGAACCATATGTGTGTATGTGTGTGTGTATGTGTGTATGTATGTGTGTATGTATGTATGTGTGTATGTGTGTGTGTATGTATGTATGTATGTATGTATGTATGTATGTATGTATGTATGTATGTATGTATGTATGTATGTATGTATGTGTGTATGTATGTATGTATGTATGTATGTATGTGTGTATGTATGTATGTATGTATGTATGTATGTATGTATGTATGTATGTATGTATGTATGTATGTATGTATGTATGCATGCATGCATGCATGCATGCATGTATGTATGTATGTATGTATGAATATGTATATATCCAAGTATACATTATGTAATGTTCTTAAGTATGTATATAGTGTATGGTACTGTTATGATCAGTCTATTAGGTGCTCCATTGGTTACTGAAGAGGTAGGGAGAATGGTGATTAATTCTATATGTACACTTTATACGTATGATGCTACAATAAGACTATGGGATGCTCTATTAGGTGCGCTATTAGGTGCTCTATTGGGTGCTCTATTAGGTGCTCTATTGGGTGCTCTATTAGGTACTCTATTGGATGCTCTATTAGGTGCTCTATTGGGTACTCTATTGGATGCTCTATTGGGTGCTCTATCAGGTGCTCTATTGGGTGCTCTATTAGGTGCTCTATTGGGTACTCTATTGGATGCTCTATTAGGTGCTCTATTGGGTACTCTATTAGGTGCTCTATTAGGTGCTCTATTGGGTACTCTATTGGATGCTCTATTGGATGCTCCATCAGGTGCTCTATTGGGTACTCTATTGGGTACTCTATTGGGTGCTGTATTTGGTGCTGTATTGGGTGCTGTATTGGGTGCTCTATTGGTCTACTGGTAGACTGGATTGCCATATCTTTAACTACTGCAGTAAATATTTCACAATATTCTAATGATTAATTTTGTAGACGATGATAAAAGATCTAGTTTGACCCAGATCAGCCTCATAGGAAAATCTGCATTAAAAACTATGGGTCACACATTGTGTGTGTGTGTAATAATGATATGTTGTATTATTATATGTATATCTTGTGGAATTGTATACAATCTAATTATCACTAAATGGTTTGTTCGATCATTGATAAAGATTAGTTATTTTGTTTGATCATTGATAAAGATTAGTTATTTTGTTTGATCATTGATAAAGATTAGTTATTTTGTTTGATCATTGATAAAGATTAGTTATTTTGTTTGATCATTGATAAAGATTAGTTATTTCTAAGTGTCCATGTGTGAGGGATGAGCTCTGCCTCCACATGCGTGAGGTAGTAATAAATGGTGTTTATATTGTAAGTGTGTTTGTATGGAATAGAAATTAACAAACAAGTATGTATGTATGTATGAATGTATGTATGTATGTTTGTATGTGTGTATGTATGTTTGTATGTATGTTTATATATTAATGGTCACAAAGGAAGTAATCAAAGTCCATGAATGTATGTATGTACAATCTCTGCCTCCACACGCCTTCAGAGGGTAGTAATAAGTGTTCTATAATGATTGTTTATATTGCAAATGTGTTTGTACGAAAGAGGAATTATTAATTATAAGTTGATTATTAATTGTTTAACTGCCAATGTCAGTAATGAGAACACCAATTAATTATTGTTTGTGTTGGAGTTTTCCCACAAATGCACATGTCATTTATTACATGAGTTAGCCTTTTGGTACAACAATGATATGCTGTACATGTAAATAGTATACATCGTGTAGGAAGTCTTCCCTCATAAAATGATTTTCATGCTGTTCATGTCTTGTAGCCAAATTTTAGCATGTTACATATAGATGGTAAACATCCTGTGGAAGTTTTCCCTCACAGAAAGCATGTCGTCTGTTGTGGCCAAATTTGAGCATTCTACATGTAAATGGTACTCCTACAGGTATGTGTAGAGTATGTACAGATGTGTGCTTCCATGTATGTACAGTGGCAGAGATACTGGGGGGGGGGGGGGGGGGCAATTGCCCCCACACTTTTATAAAAGGGGGGCATTGCCCCCCCTTTTAGCCACTTGATAATTGTATATCATGTGCAGCTCCAATAATTGTCCAATGGAACTGCACATGACAATTTTGAAAAACTATTTTGCATGTCTATAGAACTTAATGTAGTCTCGCCTGCCAGCTCCTTCGTGAAGGGGCTGGCTGGTGAGACTAAACTTAATGATGCATGTGCATAGTGATGTGGTGGATAACATTAACAATACCCTGCCCCCCCCCACTTTCCAATTAGTGTTTCTGCCTCTGATGTAGAAAACTGGATGCACTCGTCGTCCAGTGTTTACTGTCTTACACACATCCTGTACATTATATGTGTAATCATCCCACATGCAGTCTTGTATAGTACAACCGTACATTTTTTGCGAGGGAGATTACAAAACTTGTACACTAGTTGGTATGAGGACAGGAAATATCCTCTCATTCAGTAGTTGTTTGGCAGAGAGATTGATAGTAGTTGAAATATCAGCTCGTGTTTACTGAGTTACAAGTCCATTGACATCTCTAAATTATGATGACGTTATATGTACTATAGTGTATAGTTTAATGTCATAAGATTAATACATGATTATACTGTAACTCAATAACTTATATGTACTATAGTGTATAGTTTAATGTCATAAGGTTAATACATGATTATACTGTAACTCAATAATGAAATAATGGATTGAAATTTGACATACACAAAAAAGAATGGAAAGGATAATTATATGAAAATAGTGCAGGTAAAAAATTGTCTGTCCTTCTAAAACTAAAGTTATGAACATTTATCTAAGGTAAAGGTGAACATGAATGACCTTTATATGTGTTGTGCCAATCACTAGCTAACTATCATATAACTAGGTAAACACTAAATGTGGCTATCAAGTACAGCTGGCTAAACGACAGGGAAAAGTTAAATAAACACATTTTACTGAGGGACTACATTTCACATGATTGTCTTCTCATTATTATTACATTATTTCATTAATAATACCAAATATGGTATACACTTTCCGTTTCATATTAAATTAAAAAAATTTTATATTGTCATCAATAGTTATCATTCATAACCAACAGCTGCTTTGTAAA
>OX345642.1:775000-777500 GCA_947044365.1 Petrosia ficiformis | reverse complement strand
ACTTTTTATAAAATTGTTTTTTTTTCTATTATAATTATTCACAAGTGAAAATAGAGCAACAGATGAACAGAAGGGCAGTACCTACACATCAAACAGGACAGAGTCCTTATACATAGGACAGAGACCAGTACACATATAAACAGTACAGAGTCCAATACATAGGGCAGAGACCAGTACACATATAAACAGTACAGAGTCCAATACATAGGGCAGAGACCAGTACACATACAAACAGGACAGAGTCCTATACATAGGACAGAGACCAGCACATAGAACTCACTTGTAATATCAATTTTAATCTCTTCCACTTTTCTAGAGTCTTTATTATCTCCTTCTGAAATACTCCTAACTCGTTTGTGCACAAAATTAATCACATGATCTACTTCCTGATTTCGTTCTGGTGGAAAAGGGTCGGAGATGCCACCTGAAAAATATCTTACATCTCTGTCCGAATCATTTCGAAGAGTTTCTATTGTAGAATGAATCCTGTTAGAGAAGTGTCTATTGACTGAGAAATAATCTAAAGGACAAGAGTGAAGAGAGACAGTATGGAAGAATGGAGGAAGATAGAGAACATCTGTGTCTGAGGAAGATTATACATGTACACGAGAAACCTTATTTGTATGTTTCCATAGCAATTTTTCATGAATTTATAATGAGCTTAGTTTCAAGTTGTTGTTTTAGTATGACTATGCCAACTTTTAGTTTAGTTATAACTAAAAGGGTTTTAGTTTAGTCATAGCTTACTAAAAGGGTTTTAGTTTAGTCATAGCTTACTAAAAGGGTTTTAGTTTAGTCATAGCTTACTAAAAGGGTTTTAGTTTAGTCATAGCTTACTAAAAGGGTTTTAGTTTAGTCATAGCTTACTAAAAGGGTTTTAGTTTAGTCATAGCTTACTAAAAGGGTTTTAGTTTAGTCATAGCTTACTAAAAGGGTTTTAGTTTAGTCATAGCTTACTAAAAGGGTTTTAGTTTAGTCATAGCTTACTAAAAGGGTTTTAGTTTTAGTTATAGTCATAGCTTACTAAAAGGGTTTTAGTTTTAGTTATAGTTATAGCTTACTAAAAGGGTTTTAGTTTTAGTTATAGTTAACTAACTATATTGGCCAACTTCCATTTTAGTTAGATATAGTTATTGCAGTAGACTTGTAATTTAGTTATAGTTTAGTTAACTAAAAGTCACAATGCCTCACTAAAGTAGAAGGGGTTTTAGTTATAGTTAACTAAAACAACACTAGTCTCAATACAATATGCATGTACTATACCCACTCCACTATAGTTACTACTGGTTATGTCATCAAAGTGAATTAAGACAATTAACTATCACTTCGATCTCTTTACAATAATAAATTCCAATAGATGCAGCAACAGGAACAATAGTAATGATATCAAATACTAATTCAATTTGAGGCTTCTATTGTCAGTGTTGCAATATTTTGAAATATGACCTAGGTAAAATTTCAAAACATTACATCACCTAATAATGAATTATCATCGAAGGCCTAAGATACATGTAAACTTGAACTACTGTTTGAACACCAATATATACATGTAGATAGACAGACAGGTATATGTAGATAGACTTGAACTACTGTCTGAACACCAATATATACATGTAGATAGACAGACAGGTATATGTAGATAGACTTGAACTACTGTCTGAACACCAATATATACATGTAGATAGACAGACAGGTACATGTAGATAAACTTGAACTACTGTCTGAATACCAATATATACATGTAGATAGACAGACAGGTACATGTAGATAGACTTGAACTACTGTCTGAACACCAATATATACATGTAGATAGACAGACAGGTACATGTAGATAGACAGACAGGTACATGTAGATAAACTTGAACTACTGTCTGAACACCAATATAATAAATACATGTAGATAGACAGACAGGTACATGTAGATAGACTTGAACTACTGTCTGAACACCAATATATACATGTAGATAGACAGACAGGTACATGTAGATAGACAGACAGG
Organism: Petrosia ficiformis; assembly: GCA_947044365.1. Taxonomy (NCBI): domain Eukaryota; kingdom Metazoa; phylum Porifera; class Demospongiae; order Haplosclerida; family Petrosiidae; genus Petrosia; species Petrosia ficiformis. Next base: position 775,501 of record OX345642.1, on the reverse strand, counting down.
TACATGTAGATAAACTTGAACTACTGTCTGAACACCAATATAATAAATACATGTAGATAGACAGACAGGTACACGTAGATAGACTTGAACTACTGTCTGAACACCAATATATACATGTAGATAGACAGACAGGTACATGTAGATAGACAGACAGGTACATGTAGATAAACTTGAACTACTGTCTGAACACCAATATAATATAGATAGACAGACAGGTACATGTAGATAGACTTGAACTACTGTCTGAACACCAATATACACATGTAGATAGACAGACAGGTACATGTAGATAGACAGACAGGTACATGTAATACATACTTATAGACAAACATTTTGATACATATGTAGACAAACAGACAGACAGACAGACAGACAAACAGATAGATGCACACTGTACAGATATATACTACCTGTGTTTGATAGCGTCTGATGTAATAATTTCCCTACAGCCATTCTTATATTTGGAACTTCATCACGAGATAAAGATATTAGTGATGGTAT
>OX345642.1:730000-772500 GCA_947044365.1 Petrosia ficiformis | reverse complement strand
CTACACATAATATCACTCAACCAATTCTCATTCACGCTCCCTCATTATTAACTCTGAAAGATGTTCATATCTTTAGTTTGAAATGACCAATGTACATGTACAAGTATGTGTTTCCATGGTAACCATAAGGGTAATCTGACATGTTCCATAGGCCTATTCATTTTAGTGTTTCCATGGCAACTTAACACAATTATAAGTAATGTACGAATATTACATCACAATGTTTCCACTTATCAATACATAATTATACATACAGTGGAACCTCTAATAACGAAACTTCTCTTTAACAAAAACCTCTGCATATTGAAAATATTGCAATGTACCGACTTGTTTTCCTATTTAAATGATGATAATGCAACCTCCCTTTAACGAAAACTTCTCTGTTACGAAATAATGAAAGGCCTTTACTACACCAAGTTCGATTTTCACTTCCATTTAACGAAAGAGGTGTGGCTACGCATGCGCACAACTACCTATCTACCTATCATATGGTTAAGAATAAAACAATAGTCTAAAGTAAATTTGAATTGTGGAGAGAGGCAAATAGCTCTTTAAGTTTCTTGACACTTCAAGACCGTAACCAACACTATTAACTTTGTCTCCTGTCACTGTGGCAAATCCCTTGTTGTAATCTCTCTGGAGAAAATAGGTTACTGCCACAGAAATATTTAGAGGAATGTGGCCAACCATCTTTCAACACAGCAACTGCTGATCTGTCTTTGACATTATCAGGCTCTCTTCTCAAGAGCAATTCTTCCCCAATAAACGGAGTCCAGACATCTTTGTAAGCACCTGATAAATGAGTTCACTTCAAGTTCTACTGACTTGTGGATGAAAGTCATTCTCGTACGTTGAGTCGCTTTCCTAGTATAGTAACCCACAATCAGCTGGACAACAGTAAACAAACAACTTTACATGATTTCTTCAATTAACTAAGCCAGACACTGTAACCATCAATAATTTTGTTGTTTCATGATAAGTAATATTAAAACCTCTCTTTAATAAAAACCTCTTAATAATGAAAAAATTTTGCTGTCCCAAAAGTTTCATTATTCGGAGGTTCCACTGTATATATAATGTTAGTGTTTCCATGGTGATCATAAGTACATAATTATACATCCCAGTGTTTCAACATTAATTATATATATATACATTAGTAGACGTGTTTCCATGGTGATATTTAATTAATTTAGTCACCCGGGTGTCTACATTATATACCATATATCAGATAGGTGTCTGTTTGAAACTCTTTTCAAGTTGTGACCTTTGGCAATTGAAAGGATCCTAAACCACTTTAAATAGATATTATGAGACCTTAAATAGAAAGTGTTAATAAACTAGTTGTTTATCAACAATTACATGTACATGTGTGCATCATGTGTATATATATGTACATGTGTGTATCATGTGTATATGTACATGTACATGTGTGCATCATGTGTATACGTACATGTACATGTGTGTATCATGTGTATACGTACATGTACATGTGTGTATCATGTGTATACGTACATGTACAAGTGTGTATCATGTGAATATGTACATTGTACATGTGTGTATCATGTGTATATATATGTACATGTACATGTGTGTATCATGTGTATACGTACATGTACATGTGTGTATCATGTGAATATGTACATGTACATGTGTGTATCATGTGTGTATGTACATGTACAAGTGTGTATCATGTGAATATGTACATGTACTCGTGTGTATCATATGTACATGTACATGTGTGTATCGTGTGTATATGTACATGTACAAGTGTATATCATGTGTATATGTACATGTACATGTGTGTATCATGTGTATATATATGTACATGTACATGTGTGTATCATGTGTATACGTACATGTACATGTGTGTATCATGTGAATATGTACATGTACAAGTGTGTATCATGTGAATATGTACATGTACTCGTGTGTATCATATGTACATGTACATGTACATGGTGTATCATGTGTATATGTACATGTACTCGTGTGTATCATGTGAATATGTACATGTACATGTACATGTGTGTATGTACATGTTCATGTACTTGTATAATACATGTATTTATCATGTGTTAAAATACATCTATCATGTACATGTACATATCTATCTAAAGTGTTGTAAATTAATTGTCCAAAGGTCATCATATCTGACATACCAAAAGAGTTTCAAAGCATATTTACAAGACACCTCTCTGATATTCTCATCATTTTATAATGTACATGTACATGTACATGTACATTATAATGCAGATGTAAATGTACTTCTGTGTTTATATGTACATGTACACGTACCTGTGTTTCTATGTACATGTACATTAATTTATAACGTACATGTACATGTACTTGTGTTTATATGTACATGTACACGTACCTGTGTTTCTATGTACATGTACATTAATTTATAACGTACATGTACATGTACTTGTGTTTATATGTACATGTACACGTACCTGTGTTTCTATGTACATGTACATTAATTTATAACGTACATGTACATGTACTTGTGTTTATATGTACATGTACATGCATCTGAGTTTAACATAATTGTAAAGCACACACTGTATGTACAATGTAGATTGCTATATATTTATTATTATAATTACATGTTGATACATGTTGTAAACATTTTCAAGTATTTAATTATAATTCTTCTACACTACAAATTTGTATTCTTAATTTTGATATCCTCATACCTCATGTGTAATCCTTCATACCGATATACTCCCTTCACAGGTGTCACCTACATGTATACCTCTTTATCTCACCCAGTACCCATACATCCTACATATACTCACATACCCTATCCATGTTACCAACCTCTTCGTCTACCCAGTACCCATACATCCTGCCCAGTACATGTACTCTATCCAGTACCCACATACCCTATCCAGTACCCACATACCCTATCCAGTACCCACATATACCCCTCATCCTATCCAGTACCCACAAACCCTATCCAGTAACACATACAGCCCTCATCCTATCCAGTACCCACAAACCCTATCCAGTACCCACATACACCCCTCATCCTATCCAGTACCTACATACACCCATCCTATCCAGTACCCACATACACCCCTCATCCTATCCAGTACCTACATACACCCATCCTATCCAGTACCCACATACACCCCTCATCCTACCCTATACCCATGTATTTACTCCTCTTACCAATCTTGATGAAGTCTCTCTAACTTGAGCTACTCTATCGTGAGCTAGTTTAACAGCTACTGGACTGATATGTTCAGCAATGAACTGACAATCATATTGATCACACAAAAGTATTAATTGTCTACAAGATAGATAATTAATTAATGAATGGGTCTGTGGATGAATGAATGGATGAATGAATGGACAGGCTTGTTCGAATGGGTGGATGGATAGATTGGTGAATAATTGAATGGTAGATTAACGGATGGATGGATAGATGGATGGATAGATGGATGGATAGATAGATGGATGGATAGATGGATGGATAGATGGATGGATAGATGGATGGATAGATAGATGGATGGATAGATGGATGGATAAATGAATAGACGGATTGGACGAAGGATAGATTGATGAATGGATGAAGGCTCTTGTGGATAATGGAGAGGAGTGATGTAATAATCAAGTTATTCAAGTACATACTCTGATAGTAAATCTCTATATCTCCAGTTTCTCTCATTTTCTGTGTCAAGAAGACCTTGTAAGATATAGGGAAAACAATCTTGTCGTACATCAATAGGAAGAATCTAAAATAGATAATAATTTAAAATAGATAATAGCAGGAATTTAAAATAGATGATAGTTTAAAATAGATAATAGGAAGAATTTAAAATAGATGATAGTTTAAAAGATACTCCCGACTAGAAGAGAGATGAGATGAGATTAACAAGCATTCCTACTTACAAAAGACTATTGAAAAACAATGAAAACAAAAAGGGAACAATAACATAAACACAATATAATATAATATAATATATAATATATAATATATAATATATTATAATATAGTATAATATATAATATAATATTCTAAAAGCATTCACAATTGTTCAGTTTCAGGAGTCATATTGCTAAATGATACAAACTAGGGCTGGGAAAAAGGTTCGAATATTCGAACCATCGTTCGTTTACTGCTCATTCGAAGCTAAATTTCTCCCTTTGAAGTTTCGCTGCCAAGCCCACTTCAATGTTTGCACATGTGCACTTTTGCAATCTAAACGTGTGATTAAAATTGTGGGTGTGTCCAAGAAAACTTGTGGTTGAGTTGTTGGCAGTTTCAGCCTAAATTTTCATTCAAGCGATGCTAAATCCAAGTAGAAATAGTGACAGGAGCAAGACTAGTACTTATTATAAAGCAATAATCCAGTTTTGGAGGCATTATATTGCCAAACAATTTAAGAGCAACATTGATAATAACACCTTCAAAGGTTTGTTCATTTTTGCCGACGAAGGTTCGAAGGTTGTTTTTCTACCTTCGTCCCAGCCCTAATACAAACATACATACACCACTCCAAACTGGCCCTGGGCACTGATGAATTACTTCAAATGAATTCTAATTACATAAAGACTATAATACATTTCATCCTCACTTCAAAAAATTCCGCTAAGTGAGTTAAAATGCCTAATTTCACATCATCGATATCCTTCATGGCATATTCATCCACCACATTGAGTAATTCAGACACTGCTTTCTCTTGTCCAAGAATACGAGCCATTTCATGAATTGAGTGAGCTAGAACACGTCTTATTTTCCACTGAGTGGGCGAAAATGAAAATGATAGTGGAAGATGAGATTCGAACTGTATAAAGAATGGCGTATGTGTGTGAATAAACGTGTTGTTTGTGTGTGTGAGAGTGTGTGTGTGTGCATGTGTGTGTGTGTGTGTGTGTGTGTGCATGTGTGTAAGTGTGAGTATGTGTAAGTGTGTGTGTGTGTGTGTGTGTGTGTGTGTGTGTGTGTGTGTGTGAGAGTGTGTGTGTGTGTGTGTGTGTGAGAGTGTGTGTGTGTGCATGTGTGTAAGTGTGAGTATGTGTAAGTGTGTGTGTGTGTGTGTGTGTGTGTGTGTGTGTGTGTGTGTGTGTGTGTGAATAAACGTGTTGTGTGTGTGTGTGTGAGTGTGTGTGTGTGCATGTGTGTAAGTGTGAGTATGTGTAAGTGTGTGTGTGTGTGTGTGTGTGTGTGTGTGTGTGTGTGTGTGTGTGTGTGTGTGTTGGTTAGTTTCATACCCAGGCTCCTAAGATGGCAGAGAAATAGAGCGTGGATTCAAACATTTGTCTATGCACTTTTAATTTCCTAGATATTTGGATCGTCCATGAGCTACCCAAGTCTTTTGTATCAGTTTAAGTAGTATAATCATTATGGTTAGTTTCAAACCAGGAGCAGATCTGTACTACAAACTGACACTCTCTTTAGTAGCCACATGTTGTTTCGCATATTAATTAGCACATGTATAAACAGTTGAATCCAGGCTCTTTTTATCTGCCATTTTAAGAGCTTGGGTATGAGGCTGGTGTATTTGAAGTCTTGGGTATGAGGCTGGTGTATTTAAAGTAGTGTTATATTCATACCTGCATATCACTGGACAGCAAATCAAAGGTTGGCTTTAACAGAGACCAGTTACTAGCTCCAAGTGTTTGTAGAACAGCTGGAAATGAGAAGGCACAGTAGAAAGGTAAGTCTGAATCAATACTTTCAACTTTATTACGATCAACCATACTTAAATACATCTCTATCAGTTCATCAGGTACAACTTCCTACAACAATAGAAAATAACACAAGTATAAATAGAGCTATCTCTATGATTGCTTTCCCACAGCTTCAAACTCATTTGCTTGTATCACATACACATTACATACATCTACATATTATAGTTAAAGTAAGTTCATCATTTGATTAATGGCATTACGAACACAAGCTTGAGGTACAGTACAGTCATCATCATTCCATTAATGGCATTACGAACACAAGCTTGAGGTACAGTACAGTCATCATCATTCCATTAATGGCATTACGAACACAAGCTTGAGGAACAGTACAGTCTTCATCATTCCATTAATGGCATTACGAACACAAGCTTGAGGAACAGTACAGTCTTCATCATTCCATTAATGGCATTACGAACACAAGCTTGAGGTACAGTACAGTCTTCATCATTCCATTAATGGCATTACGAACACAAGCTTGAGGAACAGTACAGTCTTCATCATTCCATTAATGGCATTACGAACACAAGCTTGAGGAACAGTACAGTCTTCATCATTCCATTAATGGCATTACGAACACAAGCTTGAGGTACAGTACAGTCTTCATCATTCCATTAATGGCATTACGAACACAAGCTTGAGGTACAGTACAGTCTTCATCATTCCATTAATGGCATTACGAACACAAGCTTGAGGTACAGTACAGTCTTCATCATTCCATTAATGGCATTAAGAACTATCAGTATACATATAGTATAGTAATTACATGTACTGTCTCACTACTGTGGTGTTGAATTGACAAGTACACCAATTACTACTGTTGAATTACTGTAGTGTGCAAAAATGAAACTACTGCTGTACTGTATAGTGACTTTATTGACAAATACCATAGATAATGTTCACATTCTATAGTTAATTCATAGCCTGGCATGCATGTATTCATGCGAAAATGAGTTGATTATCTTACAGTTTCTAACCTGGTCATTTCCTGCTGTTGAAAATGGTTCCGAAATTGTACCATCTACTAGTGTCATGTCCATAGCAACAGATTTACTTGTTGTGTTTAGTTGATGATATGAGATATTCTCTATGTTATGATAACCACTCATCACTTCTTCTTCGTGAATGTGTCCAGTTGTACTCTGAATGAAGACACGTATCTATATGTATGTAATTGTATTTATTACCTATGTACGTCTGTCAGTATCAATGTATCTCTATGTACATGTACATGTCTGTATCAATGTATCTTTATGTACATGTACATGTCTGTATCAATGTATCTCTATGTACATGTCTGTCTGTATCAATGTATCTCTATGTACATGTATGTCCGTCAGTATCAATGTATCTCTATGTACATGTATGTCTGTATCAATGTATCTCTATGTACATGTACATGTACATGTATGTATGTCTGTATCAATGTATCTCTATGTACATGTATGTATGTTTGTATCAATGTATCTCTATGTATGTCTGTCTGTATCAATGTATCTCTGTCTGTATTAATGTATCTCTATGTACATGTATGTCTGTATCAATGTATCTCTATGTACATGTATGTCTGTCTGTATCAATGTATCTCTATGTACATGTATGTCTGTCTGTATCAATGTATCTCTATGTACATGTATGTCTGTCTGTATCAATGTATCTCTATGTACATGTATGTCTGTTTGTATCAATGTATCTCCATGTATGTCTGTCTGTATCAATGTATCTCTATGTACATGTATGTCTGTCAGTATCAATGTATCTCTACGTATGTATGTCTGTATCAATGTATCTCTATGTACATGTATGCCTGTCTATATGTATAGACACGTATCTATATAAGTATTATATATCTACTTACATGCGGTAGCCCATTAGTTCTATTGCTCGTTAAACCACTCTCAATATTATCTTGAACAACTTTCAAAATGGGCTTATCATCCAGACCCTGGTCCTCTGTCCTTATTCCAGTACTTCCATTCCTATCCTGTCTCTCAGACTGGTCCTCTGTCCTTATTTCAGCACTCCCATTCCCATCCTGTCTCTCAGACTCCGCTAATAATTCGTTCTTTATGTCAGTAAGTATGTCTGTTTCATCGTCACTGTCGCCATCTCCCTCATTTCTAAATACATGCTGTGTTAAACCATCGCCATTTAAACTCGTAAAATCTGTTTTATTGGGATCGGTGTCGTTGTGGACTAATGTATGTGAACTAATAACAGTTTCAGAAACAGATTTAGTTACTTTTTCAGAAGTCTCAGATTGGTTCTGATCAGAACCGAACTTGGTCTCACTGTCAATGTTATCTAGTAGAATGTTTGGAATAGGAGAACGCCAAAATTGAAACAACCCGAACTCATCCTGTCGAGCTTCAGGTGACAAAATTAAGGGCTTAATTGAATTTGAAGGGGAACTAAAAATTGAAAGGGGAGACGAAGCATGGCTTGGTGATTTAGGTCCCTTACTGGGAGTTTGAAGACTTTTAGAAACTTCAGGAGACGAACATTTATTAATTGCTATGGCAATGGGTTGATCATGTGAGTCTGGATTTGTATCAGTATGTCCTAATAAGGAAGTATCTAATAGTTCCGAATCGCCTAAGAGGTCTAATGAACTTCCACTCTGGTCTTCATCGTAAGAGGTGGTGACACAGAAAGTAGAAATGAATGGACCAAGACATTGAAAAGCAGCTTTACGTACCTGATTAGATGAGAGAGAGAAAAGAGCTGAAATGAATATGTACATATAGTTTAGGTTTGAGCAATATATCAATATATCACATATACTGCAATATTATTCCATTGTAGTAAACATATCACATGATTTTGGTCTGCCAATATTATCACAATGGGAAAATATTGTCTTACTGGAATTAAATAATAGTTATAATAATAATGTGCAGTTAAAAATATGATAACACTTATTCATCAATGCTTTCAAAAAAAGGAACATTGAAAAATGAGTCTATTTTTGTAATGCTAGACAGTATAAATGATGAGTAGTGGCAATATGGCAAGTCGCTTTAGGCATTAATTGCAAAACTTAATTTTCAATATTGCCCACAACCATAATCTAGACAGGTTAAGTCATCCCAATTACTACAGGTTTGTGAAAAATTACATAATTTGTATGATGTATGTATCTGTGTATATATATTTTGTTTGCATATGTGCAGAAATTGAAATTGCTCCATGTTAGTATAGAACGACAATCACAATGCTGAGGCTGTTGTTACAAGTATCAACAGTACTTATGTACAGCACAATTTCCCTTATGGTCAAATCGCTTGCCATTCCGCCATTTTGTACAGGAAGTCAATGACATTTGGTAACCATGAAGTTGCATCAATATTCTTCTTAAATACGAAATTCCATTGACTTCCTGCACAAAATTATGGAATGACAGATGATTGAATGTAAGCGGAAAGGCAAAATTATTTTGTGGTAAAGTGTCTTTTTTTAAAATTAGGTGACATTTGTTTCAGCTCTAAATACATGTAAAGCGATGAGGAAGATCCCTTCTCTCTCGAGCATTCTAACATACCCATCTTGAATCATCTCTTAGTAACTGTAGAAAGACTGGAGTGAGTTTATCTTGTCTTGATGCTAAGGAACAAGAAGATGATACATCCATGAAGACATCAGCACAAGCCTGTGAGAGTAACAAGTACATGAAGGATAAAGAGAAGAATGAAAATCAGGAAAAGGAAGAGAAAGAGGAGGAGGAGGAGGAGGAGGAGGAAGAGAAAGATGAGAGGAGGGTGTGGAGGAGGAGGAGGAGGAGGAAGATGAAAAGGATGAAGAGAATGAAGAAGACAATGAAGAGAAGGAGGAGGAGGAGTAGGAGGAAGATAAAGAGAATGAAGAGGAGGAGGAGTAGGAGGAAGATAAAGAGAATGAAGAGGAGGAGGATTTTTTAAATTTTAGAGTACAGAAGGTGATCTAATCCGAGAAGACTAACCTTTCTTACTCCCCACACCTCATCTTTACACAATTGAAGAAACAAAGGTAACTATGAAATATAGGTCCTCATACAGTACACTATATAATAAATATACTCACTATATGATGTTCTGTACACTCCTCACCAACTGAGGGACATAATTCCTTACAACACATTGCAAATGCCTGAAGACGAACATTATACATGTACATGTAATTATAGTACATATACATGTAATTATAGTACAAGTACATTATAAATGTACATATAATTATAGTACAAGTAAATGTACATGTACTTATAGTACATGTACATTGTACATGTAATTACAATACATGTGCAAGAACATTGTATATGTACATCTATATGTAATTACAGTACATGTACATGTATAGTATAAGATATAATTACAGTACATGTACATGTATAATATAAGATATAATTACAGTACATGTACATGTATAATATAAGATATAATTACAGTACATGTACATGTATAATATAAGATATAATTACAGTACATGTACATGTATAATGTAATTACAGTACATGTACATGTACATGTAATGAAGACTTTCTTTTTATAATTGTGTATTAAAATGACTGACCTTTCGCACATGAAACATAGTATCCACTGCTAATGATGGTAGGAGAGGTATGAAGTGTAGTTTGCATAATTCAGAACCAAACAATGGAGACACTCTACTGATGAGCTTAAGAAAGAGAAACAGGTTGAGATTAATAGATGATTGAGTATATGAATGATGATCAATGATGAATAAGATCAAAGGATAGATACATGTACGTGTAGATAGAGATATGAATTAATGGATAGATAGATGGATCAACATGACTACTCACCAGAGCTGTATCCATTCTCAAATCATAATTTTCTTCTTTACCTAAACATCTCTTCATCATCGGACATAATTGAGAAATTAAACTATCTATATAATGATATGTATAATGTATGTATGTATGTACATGAAGTATATATATTATAATATTGTATATGTACATTGTACAGGAGTACAGGCACATACACTACTTCATGTACATGTATATGCACCAGTGTATACATGTACAGGTACTTCATGTACATGTACATGTATATGCACCAGTGTATACATGTACAGATACTTCATGTACATGTATTGGTATATACATGTACATGTACATTGTATATACAGGAGGTACAAGCACATGTACATGTACCAGTGTATACATGTACATAGTACATACACTACTTCATGTACATGTACCAGCGTATACATGTACATGTACCGGTGTATACATGTACATACACTACTTCATGTACATGTACTGGTATATACATGTACATACACTACTGAATGTACATGTACCAGTGTATACATGTGCATGTACAGTAGGCATAAGTACATGTATGTACACAACTTCGTGTACATGTACCAGTGTATACATGTACATGTACCTGTATAGGTATGTACACTACTTCGTGTACATGTACCAGTGTATACATGTACATGTACAGGTATGACACACACAGTACGTGTATAAATGAATACACTTGCAGTGCAGAACCCTCACCATAAGTGTGATTTGGGAAACAAGAATGATATAGTCACCAACTAGGAAGACAATATTTGACTGTAATAATAGTTATTACACTAAGATTATATTATACTTGTGTGTGTGTGCATTACAAGAAGTCTAAGGGCAGTGTTAAAATCAAGACAATTAGAAAAAACCGTGGATGAAATGAAATGGGTGGAGCTAGAAATTGACAGAAAGCTCAGAACCAGCTTGAATTTGTAGCATCCACTACTTCAATTGTACTCATTTCAAGCTGTGATTCAACAGAAATAGGCTTCAAGGCAGATGGGTTGTGTTTCAGTGAACTCTTTTGCTACCAGATGTCATCTGAAAGTTGTTAAACGGCAACCATGAGTTACAAAAATTACCATAACTTTAAAACAGAAAGGTTTTGGCAAAAGCCTATTGTTACTTTTGATCCTTGTGATTTGATGTCTGCTAGTAGTATTATCAAAGTGTCAATGTTTGTAGGTTCGTTGGAATTTTGCCGACAGATAAACAAAACGATTACTGTAACCCTCCGCTCCGCCTACGCGGGCGAGGGTGAATTATCACAGGATAACAAAATGATGAACACACTTGTTGGTCCTTTGGGATCATCTAATAGTGTTATTATACAATTGTGACTCACTCTTCTAACCTGCACATGAATTAGAAGAATGAAAAGCAATGAATGAACAGAAGGATAAAAGAATGGATGAATTAATACACGTAGTTGAATGGAGGGATGAATGAAGAATGATTGAATAATTCAACTATGGACAGATGGATGGACAGATGGATGGATAAATGAATGGATGAATTAATACACGTAGTTGAATTGAAGGATGAATGAAGAATGATTGAATAATTCAACTATGGACAGATGGATGGACAGATGGATGGATAGATGAATGGATGAATTAATACACGTAGTTGAATGGAGGGATGAATGAAGAATGATTGAATAATTCAACTATAGACAGATGGATGGACAGATGGATGGATAGATGAATGGATGAATTAATACACGTAGTTGAATGGAGGGATGAATGAAGAATGATTGAATAATTCAACTATGGACAGATGGATGGACAGATGGATGGATAGATGAATGGATGAATTAATACACGTAGTTGAATGGAGGGATGAATGAAGAATGATTGAATAATTCAACTATGGACAGATGGATGGACAGATGGATGGATAGATGAATGGATGAATATAAGAACAGATGGAAAAAAATGAATAGATGAATTTATGAATAAATACATATATAGATACATGTAGATGGAATGGATAGATAAAACAATGAATGGATAAAACAATGAATGTATAGAAATACATGCACAGTTAATATACATGTACCTGTTGATTAAAATCGTTGAGCATTTTAACAGGAATTTCATATAGTCTATCTTCATTCTCTTGACCAAAAGGAGTGTCGTCTCTCTCTCTAAACTCACAGTTCCTCTCAATAAGACTAACAACGGTACCAAGAACACCAATTCTAATAAGAGGTTCTATAGAAGGGTAATAAACATACTACACTGTGTTACACTACATGTAATAGTATCTCCATGACAACATGTCGCCATGGTTACGTTACATTTCATGGTTGTGAAATGGTCATAACATTATAATTGAACACAGATGTGTAATAATCAATGAAATAATATTATACATGTATACATGTATGCATGTATGCACTTAATAGATGGACAGACAGACAGACAAACAGATATACATACATACCATGGTCACTGGCCATAGCACAGACTATTTCTAAAATGAGCTCAAAGTCAGAATAACCAGTGACAAAAAAGGCTGCATCTATCACACACCTTACTGCTACATCTCTGTCAAAAGGAGAAAGAACATGAAATGTACATTTTGAAATCAGTGTTTCAGTATACTAAATTAATTTATATATCAAAAAGGTGATCGTCCAATGATGACCAGTGTAGTCACCAGATTTTACTAAAGAAGGGAAAATGTGAACAATTGGAGCCACACACATAAGTGTAATCGGAATGGCTAATTAATGGACAATCTCATGCAGTTAAAGATCCACAAACCACATGGAACTATTATTAGCAAATGAATAACCTTGACAACGGATACATCCAAATAAGAAGAGATAACAAAAAATTCAGGAAGTAAATTATGGTTTTACGGAGGGTAATATGGTTTCAAGAAGGCCAAATCAATAGCATAATTCATTGTTAAAATGCCCCTAAATTTAGTTTGGAATAATCAACAGCAGATTATGCTTAATATCGAAATAGTCTTTCCCAAATTTAGCTACAATATAAACATCTATTACTCTTATGACTTTATAATGAGTATATAATTTTAAGACTAATTTGGACATCGGATGTTTTTGAGTTAGCTAACAACATCACAATTAATATTACAACACGAAAACAGATTGTCAACATAGTTACACCACACACAAATTGATAACTAATAGACCACAACCATGGACACACCCACTATTATATTACATACAGACACTAACCTCTCCATTAAATTTTCTGATTGGAAGTATTTGTCTAGTTTCTCGACAGGAGTGAGTTGATCATCTAGAGAATAATATTCACCGAGAGGATCCATTTCATCAAGTTCACCTTCTTGTTCCTTTTCTGAATCAATTAATTCATAATTATAATTATTATAAACAAAGACTATATTAAGCATAATTAGTCAATATAATAACACACAATTATGCTTATAAATATACTTATGATATATAATTATATATTATATATATATATATACAAGACACTCTTTACCAGCACTTACCCAACTGAGCTTTCAGATCCTGGTCTATTCTCCCTAAATCTAATCTTAGGCCTAGTAAAGCAGAAGCAGAACGTTACACTAGTAAAGAACACACCTGATAACAGACACAAGACAACATACCTGCCATGCCAGTGGGCTAATAGTCTTGTTCACAATCTACAAAAATGTACCATGATCTATTAAAATTGAGTTGATAATCTGCGCATGCGCATACCTTGGCAGATATTTTAAATAATGATTCGTGTAGTCGCAGTATAGTATATATAATATAATACATGTAGTACTAATAATCAATATAATTATTGTTTCAGTTTCCTAATTGACAACTTTATTACCATTGTTTTTATTTCACTTTTGTCTTCCAATAATTAATATAGTACTAATAATCAATAATTGGTAACAATTAATTAATAATAATTATTATTATTATTATTGCAATAATATATTATAATTATTGTTCCTATTCATGGTATTTGTCCCATGATACGTACAATATCAATGGATGTGGACATTGGATTTTGTTTGATGAAATTTTCAAGTTCCACACATTTTTTGGTCTCTTTCTGGATAAAACAATAGTATAGATGTACAAACAGGTTATCTATATTTTCGTGAAAGATATGCATGTATGTATATACAACAATTAATTTACTTATGATCCTGGTACCTGTTTTGATACAGAAAACATTTCAGTGTTTCTCAGTCAAAACATATAATCATAATAAAGTAAAGAAGCCAGAATACCAACTAACTTATAGATAAAAAAATAATGGACTCATGTTTAGGGGTAGATTTTGAACTTTATTCCTGAAACGTTTAGAGAAGAGGCCTCAATCGGAATGATTCACAACTACTGTATGTATCACTTAAAAAATGTTTTCAAACATGAGATCAAGTATGTTTCAGTGTATCATAATTTTGACTGTTTCATGGTGGAGTGTAACATCTCATGATATTTATACTTAAGCTCATACCATATACTTTCATAAAGCTAAAAACAATAACTGGAACTTCATTGCAATAATGACAATTGGTGCTGTCAAAATGAAGTGAAACAAGAAAATACATATGTATAATGTGTGTGAATGCACCACGTGAAGGGGGAGTGGTCCTGATGTATGCCTGTAGTATTTTTTGAACTTTTGAATTACAGTATACATACCTCAATATCCATTTGGTACTGCAGCAGATCTTTTGTAGATGGAGGTTTGCTGAAAATGATGTTTCTCATGTCTTTCTCTAGGACATCACGTTTGTTACGTATTTTGGCCAATTCTGCATGGAATGCTTTAATCCTCTTCACTTGAGTGAAGAAATGTTCATCATTCTCCAGTTTGTCAATTGTTCTGAATACACACACAACAAAAAACATCAAATCAGTTTGCATAAAAAAATTCACTCTTCATAAAACAACATATGAGAATTATAACGACTATGTATAATTAAAAGATCTGTTAACCCTAAGAAGTGTACTAATAACTTATAGAAAGGTGCAGCATCCGGCTATAGAAGCCTGCCTATATAGTGACAGCCTTGATGTGAATTCAATCAAAGTGATGGGACCCTTTTCAGGTACGTAGCTAGCTGATCACTTTATGGATCTATGATCAAGTAGACATTATAGGTATGTACAATTAAGGTTGTGCAAAAGATCTGCAGACCAGCTTATGAAGGACATTTATATAGTTCAACCCATGTATGCACATTGTATGTAATTTTAGACTCTCCAATGATGTCCCTGACATACTGTTGCCATTTGATTTGCTTTGCTCCTTTGCGCTGTGCATCCTTCAGTTTTTGCAGTGTTTGAGCCATTGTCCATCCTTTTAATCCACCTCCCCATTGCTTCATCCAGTAACCAAACTCTTCAACATCCATCAGTTTGATGTCTGGAGAGATAGGAGTCATCATATCTTCTTTGGGGAGATCAGAGAGGAGGCGACTGACATAGAAAGTGTTTCATAATATTACCACTCATTATTGAATCCAAAACTTACGAAGTAAAAGAAATTTTTGGTCTCACTGAATTTACTTTTGCTTGAAACTTCTTCTCTATTTCTACCTTACATTCCTCAGAATGACAGTCATCTTCTTTCTTATATTGACTACTCAAATAAAGCTTTGATGCGTTGGGTGAATCTTTTAAACTCTGAACATGATCAAACCATGAAGATACATCAATATCATTCTGTGTAATTCAGAAGTTACATTTTAAATAGATCAATGGAAAGATGATCTGCCATAGGTATGCAACACCTGATTAATTACAATACTTTCTAAGCTTCTAATTTGTTGTTTTGACAACTGGAGGATTGAGGGCTAATTTATATTTTAATTATATCAACAACATGCACCTTTGAAATGTCATGCTTTAATTTGTTTTCAGGAACTGAAGTAGGTTTTTCCTCTTTTGTGAGTGAATGTAGAGGTGTAATGTCATTAGAATGCTCTTCTTTCTCAGCTGAAGTGATAGTATTTGGTTTGACTACAGCAGAGGTTGAGCTGAGCTTTCTTTTACTCTTTATAGAGGAAGAAATTGGATTAACGCTTTCCATAGAAGCACATGAATAGGCAAGTAAACTCTTGTTACTGG
The DNA here is from genome assembly GCA_947044365.1 of Petrosia ficiformis. NCBI lineage: Eukaryota > Metazoa > Porifera > Demospongiae > Haplosclerida > Petrosiidae > Petrosia > Petrosia ficiformis. Next base: position 755,911 of record OX345642.1, on the reverse strand, counting down.
ATTGCATATTTGCAAAAGCTTGGCTTAATTTAGCAACAAAAGGATGAGATGGTTGTGTGGGTGTTTTTACACTGGCATTTGTTTTGCTTGCGTCAGTACTTGGTCTGTTAATTGAAGTAGCACTCAACTCGGGGGGAGAAGAAATTGCAGCACGAGTTGAAGTCGATGAATCTTTATTAGTTACGGTTTTAGAGTATGTATCATTAGCACTATCAGTAAGAGAATGGTTTGAAGAGGAAGTGTGGTGTAGACATATTTCACCCTTTGAATGCTTCAGTTGAAGTTCCTTATTTTGACAAGAAAATGATGATTTTTTAGGTACAAAAATTGGTAAAAGCTTTTCTGCTTGTTTCATTAATCTACAAGAAACAATATCCATTATGTGCTTTTAATTGCAATAAACAAAAATGACCTTTTATCACAGCAGCGTTTAGAAATCACAGGAGTTGAGAAGATTTTCTCACTGAATCGCTTTCTGTGGTCCTTCCCCGGAATTGGGACCTAAATGACGGTTTAATTAAAGGGTGATGAATATGTATGTATATTTGCAGGCTAACCACTGCAACTTGCTGTAGTGGAACTAAAACCCCATGTTGAGGAGGGCATTTGAAAAATCGTTTGCCTTTATGAATTCCATCGTGCTTCCCAACTGTATTGAAAACGGTTTTAATTTTAATAATGATTTTTTTGTCATTTGTGCATGACATACCAGGATCATCCAACTTTACTCCAACATAGAATTTGTCGTTTGTGATAGAACTATCCAAATCACCAATATATCGTACCACACCCAGATATTTTCCATGAACAATCACACGATCACCCACACTTACATTGGTTGGATTAATGGAATCCTTTTTCAGCTCCGTCCAATGAGCAGTTTCTTTCAAGACTGTTTTACAATTTGAACAGCTGCAGTTAAAGACATTATCTCCTAGAGGTGGTATACCAGGACTCACCTGCAGAGTGGAGTATTTCAATAATTGAATGTAGTTAATTAATTAATTTTACCTTAGAAGCACGAATTTTGTCCCATTGTGTAGTATTTGCGCACTCGCCACGTACATACATACTTACAGCCTTCATTGTGACGAGTGGAGATACAGCTATCAAAAGAAAGAAGAATGAAAGGCCTCAAGATAAAGCGTCTGATCGCGTATATATAATACGCATTGAATTTTCATACGCGTATTACTGAGCATGCGCGATAACATGATCCCACCCAAACTTCGCATAATAAGGACAGCAATAATAATTAACAGTATTTTAACACTATGATCAAGGAAAAATAAGAAAAGGAAACGGCCGAACAACGGACTCCACAAAGACAGAAATCTGGTCGTTCTCACCACCGATCTCATATGTAAAGACGATCCAAAAGTATTTCGGTGAGTTACCTCCATTGATTCTAACCAAGAACGACAATGATATGGAATGGCGTTTCGCCCCTATAATCAAAGCCCCTTGTCATTAGTGAACTGCTTTACTTGCGCATTGCAAGAAAGGGATCAATACGCATTTCACAACTCTCTCATCATCCATAGACTCTATAAAATGTCCAATAAGTTTGGAAAATGTCCAATAAGTTTATTTTTTTGTGTGCACAAAGTAGATGTATTCAATTGTTTGATAATCAGTAGTGGCCTCATGATCCAATGATAGTAAATGTACTTTATTGTAAAACGTTTGTTTATGTATGAATTCTCAACAACAGTGTGGTCAATGCTGAATATATTGTAATAATTGAGGTATGTCACAGCTTGTACGAGAGGTACCTTGAGACAACCTTTATGAGAGGTACCTTACTGTATCAGCCTGTATGAGTGGTGCCTCAGCAGCCTATACAAGAAGATCAGTCGGTTACCTCATCAGCCTATACAAGAGGATCAGTCTGTATGAGAGCATATTCGCCTGTACGAGAGGTAGTTTACAGTATCAGCTTGTATAAGAAATGCCTTCTATCAGCCTGTAACGAGAGGTAGTTTACAGGATCTCTCTAGGTTGCCTCATATCCACCTGTACAAGAGATAGTTTACAGTATCAGTTTATATAAAAGGTGCCTTCTATCAGCCTGTGCATGAGGTACCTTATACAAGCCTTAAAAGTCACTTAATTAAATGGAAATAGAAACATTTTCCAAATGATCTTTTCTAATATAATCATTATTCAAGCAGAGCAGACAATTTGCTCATCCATGAACGTGACCACACTAACAACTTCACAGATAATTGTAAAATGATAATTGTTCTGTTGATGTAAACTATATAGTATGGAATCACTTTCTTAATTGTTGCTTTTGTCTGACATTTTTAATTACTACACTGCTTTGTAGTAGGGCTAAACATACTGTCAGCTTATTTAAATTATAATTATCATAAGCGTTTGATATCTCTTAATTAAGACTATATCTTATAAACTTTGTTTTTTTTTTTCAATGATATCTTGAGATTAATAATGTAGTTTACTTTTGAATAAGCTAAACTATGTATAATGTACGAGTTCCAATCTCGTTTACTTTCATTTTAGTGTGTGTATATAGCAGACGATGTCAACGTCTTTGTATTCCAAAATATACTGGCAATTAATGTTTTTACATTCAATTCATACTTTATCATTGTTTTTCATCACTCTTATGAATGTATACACATTTGTTTGTACTTCAGGTTCATAAAGGTATTCATTCTCATTATAACTGAAGTATTGTTTTATATAACACCACAACATGGAAACTGAGAATAAGGAAACATCGGAGAATGCAGATGTTGTATTCACTGGAGCAGAACTTGTGCCAAAAGTCAGCGAAAATGAAACATCCGAAATAATAACAGAATCTGCAATGCCAACTAACACTGGAGTACATAATGTTGAACAGAGTCCTACTTCACTGTCACTTCTAAGAGACACACTTCCAGGTTTCAGTGGGACAACTCCAGAGAATCAACTAGAGACTAAAAAAGACGAGATCTCATTGCCTAAAGACGATATCCCTTTAAATAGCTTAAAACCAGAAGAGACTTCTTCAAATACTTTGAAAGAAGAAAATACAAGTAGTTGCATGATGGAGAATACAGTTAATTCATCAGAGGATCAGAACCTATTATTGATTGAAGAAGATTCTGACAGTGACATTGATGAGGATGCTTTGTCTATTATTATTACAATTGAAGGAGAAGATGATGACGATGATATTGAAGATTCTGATATGATAATTGATCCACAAAGATTAAAAGAAGGCAGTGTGGATGGACCACCTCAACTTACTAAGGCTTCTGAACTCGATAATGAATTGATGGAAGTTGGCTTGGAAGATCTGACAGAGAAGGAAAATGGAAGTGAATCAAGCTCAATGGATGCTAACAAAATCATATCCACTACAGCGCCTGAAGAGGACATGATAGCTGAGACTTCTGGTCAACAGCAAGTGAATGACAAAACAAGTCCAGAAATAAATGGAAAAGACACTCACACAACAGAAAAATCTATTGCAGTTGATAGCACTGAAACTACTAACACACAGATCACCAATTCTTCAGCTCCTCCTTCCTCCTCTTCCTCTCTTACAGTACCGAATGAAATCAGATCATCTCCTCAAACATTAGCACAGCGCTCAAAGCAGAGTAACAAGGTGAAGCAATTCTTCACTACTCTACAGACATATGGTAACAAAGTATCTCAAGATGTTGCTGAGCAGGTCCAAGAACTCATTACAGCTTTAGTGGTAAGTGAAATTCCTTTATCTACGTGTATATTATATGCATAGAAAATATTTATTTGAGTACAACTGAAAAGAATGTATCAGAGGGGGAGTAGCTAATTGCTGTAATGTTTACTATATAAGAAATAATTAATGAAAAAAATTTGGTTCCTGTCTGATATACTGGTCCAGTGTCCTAGTTGATACACTGGTCCAGTGTCCTAGTTGATACTGGTCCAGTGTCCTAGTTGATACACTGAGCCAGTGTCCTAGTTGATACACTGGTCCAATGTCCTAGTTGATACACTGGTCCAGTGTCCTAGTTGATACTGGTCCAGTGTCCTAGTTGATACACTGAGCCAGTGTCCTAGTTGATACACTGGTCCAATGTCCTAGTTGATACACTGGTCCAATGTCCTAGTTGATACACTGGTCCAGTGTCCTTGTTGATACAAGGGTCCAATATTTTAGCTACAATAGTTGTTATTAGTTGGAAATGTGATAGCTATTGGAACACTGAATTTTGCTATCGCAATGCATATAATGTTGGGAAGTGGTGACTGAATTGCTCACCAGATTAGACCTACACTTAAGAGGATTTAGGCTGTGTTCCCTTTTGAGAGTTTCCAAAATTTTACCATTTACCCTAATCTATAATTTATAGACTCAATGGTACCAATCCACTAGCCAACTTTGGAGTAGGTAACAAATTGCCTACTCCAAAGTTGCCTCATGGATGGTAAAAAGTAGTAGGTTACAATGTGTTGCTAGTGAATAGAGCATGCTTCTACTCTGTGACAACATGTCACTTGATGGTTGCTATCTATTACTATATACCATCCATGAGGCAACCTTGGAGTAACCAATTTGTTGCCCACTCCAAAGTCACCTCATGGATGGTAGAGTGTAGCTTCCTTCTGAGTAACATAATTAATGTATATTAATGTATGTTTTGATGCTTTTTGGTTGTGTATTTACAAAACATTAACAACATTTACAAGGTCGATACAGAATATTAAATTAGTAATTAATTAGAAAACAAAAACAATAAAATAATCAACACTACTGGCATAATTAATTAGAGTACTATATACACAATGTAATTATGTGTGTGTATGTATATATGTGTGTGTGTGTGTATGTATGTATGTATGTATGCATGTATGTATATATGTATCATGTATGTACATGTATGTATGCATGTATGTATGTGTGTGTGTGTATGTATGTATGTATGTGTATGTATGTGTATGTATGTATGTGTGTTTAAGTATGGTGTATATACATGTATATATGTATGTATGTATGTATGTATGTATGTGTGTTTAAGTATGGTGTATATACATGTATATATGTATGTATGTATGTATGTGTGTTTAAGTATGGTGTATATACATGTATATATGTATGTATGTATGTAAGTATGTATTGATAATGCAATAGTACAGTAATTTAATTCTATTTTCTCTTGTTATGATATTACTAACTAAATATATATAAGAATATAAGGGCATGATTTGAACTTGCAAGTCATCTTTGTAATTATGTAGTAACAGATGGTTTCAAGGATGTTATTATCTTTCTTTTGTCATCTTAATTAATTATTGAGTACATATAGTTTGGTTATACATACATAACCACATGTTGGTTGCTGTGCAATCGATACTAATTGGATTCTCACGTGGTGGTTGCTATGGAATCAATACTAATTACATTCCTGTGTTTAGCTTAAAACAACACATTCCTTAATTACTATGAATTAATGATATTCAAGAGGTGATTTGTCATTAGTTGACTCACTCTCGCCCTAGCTCCACCCACTATGCTGAGAAGTGCTTGTTTGCTTTTTAGCAGGCTGTGCTCAGCATGCAGGGATCCTGCACACCATTCAAATTCAAGTATACTATAAAGTTATCAAACAATAGTATTTATGTCCAACATTGCCATAAAAATCTCATGAATATCATTATGTGGTTTATTTAGGGTAGGGTTAGGTTTGAATCAGTATCAAAAGTGATCTTAGTAACATGGATTGAAATTTAACATACATGTACACACAAAAAAAGATAATTATATAAAAATGGCGTGGGAAAGGCTGTTTGTCCTTCCAAACTAAAAGTTGTGAACATTTTCTGATGTCATGGTTAACGTTAATGACCTTTAGAAGTTAATAATGACCCATTTACGTTATAGTATGTATATACATGTATGTTTCTTAACCATTTTAGTTAGAATTATTGAAAGCATTTCAGTTGAAAAGTGGCCATAACTCTATTTTATTTAGTTGTACATATAGTTATTACAGTAGAGCTGTAATTTAGTTATATTTAGTTAAGCTACAGGAATGGGAATGAGGTGATTCTTTCAACTACTTGGGGAATGGGAATGGGGTAATTCTTTTAACAGCTCAGGGAATGGGATGGGGGGGGGGGGGGGGGGTTCTTTAAACAGCTAGGGGAATGTGAATGGGGTAGTTCTTTTAACTGCTTGGGGAATAGGAATGGGGTGGGTTCTCTTTATCCTAATCTACTATTTTTTCCCATTTGGTTACAAAGAATGATTTGGTATCAGTGGAAGAATTTCATCAAGACATTCAAAGTGTAACTAATCATCCTTTAAAAGAATTCATTATCCCTTTTCTCAAAGTAAGTAAAAATCATTTCAATGAGACAAAGACACAAACAGACAGACAGACAGATGCAGACAGATAGACACAGACAGATAGACAGACACAGACAGATAGACACAGACAGATAGACACAGACAGATAGACAGACACAGACAGATAGACACAGACAGATAGACAGACACAGACAGATAGAGATAGACAGACACAGACAGATAGACAGACACAGACAGATAGACACAGACAGATAGACACAGATAGATAGACAGACACAGACAGATAGACAGACACAGACAGATAGACAGACACAGACAGATAGACACAGACAGATAGACACAGACAGATAGACAGACACAGACAGATAGACACAGACAGATAGACAGACACAGACAGATAGAGATAGACAGACACAGACAGATAGACAGACACAGACAGATAGACACAGACAGATAGACACAGATAGATAGACAGACACAGACAGATAGACAGACACAGACAGATAGACACAGACAGATAGACAGACACAGACAGATAGACAGACACAGACAGATGGACACAGACAGATACAGACAGACTGGCACAGACAGATGCAGACAGACACAGACAGATAGAGACAGATAGACGGACACAGACAGATAAAGACAGACAGATAGACAGATACAGACAGATAGACAGACACAGACAGACGGACACAGACAGATACAGACAGATAGACACAGACAGATACACAGACACAGACAGATGGACACAGACCGATACAGACAGATGCAGACAGACTGACACAGAAAGATGCAGACAGATAGACACAGACAGATGCAGATTGATAGACACAGACAGATAGACAGACACAGACAGATAGACAGACACAGACAGACGGACACAGACAGATACAGACAGATAGACAGATGCAGACAGACGGACACAGACAGATACAGACAGATGCAGACAGACACAGAAAGATGCAGACAGATAGACACAGACAGATAGACAGACACAGACAGACGGACACAGACAGATACAGACAGATGCAGACAGACTGACACAGACAGATACAGACAGATAGACAAATGCAGACAGACACAGACAGACAAACACAAACAGACACAGACAGATACAGACTAATTATTAGATGATGTTCCTCACAGGAAAATTTAGTGCATTTTAGAGAAGACTTGAAGTCAACATCTGAAGCGCTTTCAGACATTTTAAAAGCAACCCCAAAACCAGATACACCTGCTGTAGCCCCAGATTACTCAGAGAGGGAACTGGTTGTAGTACCTTCCACAAAACCATCTGCTCCTCCCAGTACTACTACAGTTGTAACCACACCCACCAGTCCACTGAGGCATGTTTTTCTGTTTATTCATGGTGTTGTTTGTTTCTTTTTGTTCCATCCGTTTGTCAGTCTGTTTGATCTACATGTATATATTTATCACCTCAGAGCTCCTGCTAATCTTACAAGTATGTCTGTACCTCCTGCCACTATACATGAGCCTAATGTCATCTCTCCTACAAAAATTGAGAGTGTTCTGAATGCCTCAGCTTTGAATAATGGACGAAAAAGACCCAGAGATCTTTGTATGGATGGCAGGTATATCTACATGTATGTACATGTATGTGTGTATTTATGTACATGTACATGTATGTATGTATATACATGTATATAATATATTTACATGTATATACATACAGTACATACATACATACATATATACTATATGTGTATGTATGTATGTACGTATGTACATACATACGTACGTATGTATATATGTATGTATGTGTATATAATATATTATATATATTATCATTAATATTATTCCTATATATTATTCTTCTAGTGGAGATGATAACAGAATACACACTCAGGTTAATATTGTATACTCATATTGTAAGTTGTCATAAAACATTGATTTCTCATGTAGGGATACAAATCAAGTTCCAAGCGATCTCGTCCTATTCCCACTGCCACACTCACACCAGAACCACCAGTTTCTAATCACCATTCACCTCATCCTCCTCCTCCTCCTCCTCCTCCTCCTCCTCCTCCTTCTCATCCTCCTCCCTCTCAGCCTCCACCGTCTCATCCTTTTCCTTCTCATCCTCCTCCTCCTCCTCCTCCTCATTATAATCCATCTCATGCTGTCGTTCCATTGCCATTGTACTCATCTTCTCCTTCCTCTTCACCTGCTTACTCTACTTCCTCAATGTCACATCAACATTATTTTCACAATCGTCCAGTACCAATAAGTTCTGTGTCCACGCCTGTAGAATCACCATCAGGTATAAGATACACATGTATATATAAATACATACATACATCTTGATCTTGATCTTGAAAATTAATGTATGTGTGAGTCATTCATGTAGTTCTTGAGTACATGTACATGTACATGTGTATGTTTAGTACAACCATCTGTCCTTACTACATGTATAAGCAGATGGTACTGATGTCCATGTGGGTATATAGTATATAGATTATAATTAAAAAGTGTACTACACTTCTATAATATAATGTATGTACATGTGTAATCACACAATAGAGTATAATTATAACTTATAATTATATCTATTATATGATTATACATGTACATACATTTTCACTGAGCACTATAGTATACAGTCTTTTAGATCACATACTATTACTACTCACAGGCCAGTTTAAAGAAGTAATGCAATTTGCAAAATGTTTAGTCGGCACCTACAATATATGTCTTGTTGGATGTGTTTATTGAATATTTAGTCAAACAGGATGAGTACTAGAAAAATAAGGATATTCACACACAAACAATAAATTATATAGTTTATTTATTTACGTTATTAGGTGTTGTCATGATGTCATCATCTAGTAACCATGGTAACCAACAGCTTGTTCATAAGATAAAGGAGGACTGGAATCATTTGGAGACTGTGAGTGATATTTGTTTTGTTTTAGGGCTGAGCTGTTAATTATATACCTGCTTTTTTGCCAATATGGGCTGATTGGTCAACCTGTTGTAATAGTTACAAGATCATAAATATTTTGGGGTTTTTTTGTGTAGATGATGGTAAGTATTGAAGGTATGGTTGTAAAGACTCAAAAAGCTCTCTCTAATTTGAGGGAAAGGATTGACCAAATTGGATTTGCACCTTCTCCAATGCAACTGAGACAATATGAAGTATGTTACTGTATGTATATATGTATGTATGTATGTATGTTTGTATGTATGTATGTACATGTATGTATGTATGTATGTATATATGTATGTATGTATGTATGTATGTATGTATGTATGTATGTATTTTAATTTGTAGATGGAAAGGGAACAGGCCCTACAATTGAAAATCGAACAAGCTGTTGAGGAAGTTCGTCGTCATGCCACTGAAGAGAAACAGAGATTGTTATTAGATGCTACAAAACAAATGAGAGATGCTATCAGAGAATCAAATCTACAAGTTAATTGTAAAGAGGTAAGTAGAGGTCATAATATATACCTGTAATGCACAGTTATCTTTACAGACATGTATATTTGTAACGACAATATTTGTATGTTACGTACATATGTATGTACGTATGTACTATGTATGTACGTATGTATGTAACTATGTATGAATATAGGTATGTACATGTATGTATGTACATGTATGTATGTATGTGTGTATGTATGTATGTATGTGTGTACGTATGTATGTATGTATGTGTGTGCCAGGGAATAATTTACTTCCGGATTGTTGAATAGCAATTTTTGCTATGCATTTTTCAAACTGATTAGCAAACATAAGATTTGAATAGCATTGGAACAAAAAAAAGAGCTGGTAATATATGTACTATATGATAGTAATAAAAGTAATAGGAATAGTAACGATAATGAAAATAATATCAGTAACAACAACAATTACAATAACAATAACCATGCTTTTTCTCAAGTTCTACCACTGCACAGTACTTCGTGAAAGGCAACTCTTCCTTTGCCAGCATGTAAGCAATTTCGAAAAGCTTAGATACACGGCCTGTCTCCTCCGAATTTGCTGAGGCAAAGGCTCTCCCGAGAGGCGTAGAACGATAAATTTCACTAATAGTCGGCTGTCGATCCATGTTAATAGCCTTTGCATGGATGTCTGATCGCTGATGCTTGCAGACGTTGTCCTTCTTCAAGGCTGTCCCTGTGATTCCAACTACGAATGGCGAGCTGAAGTTTCTCACCGCTCGGAAACGATCCTGGTGTTTGGAACACAGTTCACAAAAAATCCTTGTCACGTTCCCACCAGACTCATCACACAGTAACCACTCTCCGAGGCCTTCCACATCTTTAATCCACTTTTTCACAGTTGATAAACTGACCGACATATTTATGACACGTGTTAATGTTGGCTGTTCAATGATATGAACACACCTTAGAGGTGTGGTCGAGCATTAGTTTATAATAATAATTAACGGAACGCTTTCTGTCGCAGTTTATCGCGATACATTGATGAAACTGAATCGCAAGTGATGCTTTTTTGGCTCGCAAAGTGCGATGCGAACCCGGATAAATTAATCCCTGGTGTGTGCGTATGTACAATGTATGTATGTATGTATGTACATCTATATATAATGTACATATATAATTATAGTATTACAGTCTGTGTATAATAATTACTTTTAGAGTTGTTGGAATTGTGGACGTAAAGCAACTGAGACTTGTAGTGGTTGTAATAAAGCACGTTATTGTGGTACATTCTGTCAACATAGAGACTGGGATAGACACATGAAACACTGTAATGGAGCTAGATCTAGTAAGATTAATTGATTATTAAATATTTATTGATTTTAGATTATTCATTGTATGCATGGTATGTCTGTATAAGACTAATTGGTTATTAATTATTCATAGTTGTAGGTTATTAATTATTTATTAATAGTGTTGGTCATTGTGTGTCTCTTACAAAATTAATTCATATGCAAATCAATAACTTCTAATTAATTATTCATTATTATACAACTGATTGCTCATTAATTAATCTTGTTCATTTAGATACAAGGGGAGATAAAGAACGTAACAGCATCACTATTTCCACAAGCACACATAATCACACCTCTACTAAAACTCCTCATTACATCACTGGACCACTCCCCACTGGATCTCGTATCGTCAGAACCACTAGTAGGACACCCACACCAACCTCTTATGGAGGAACAGAGATCCTTGTTCCTTTACACACAGACCCTTTAGCCAATGGCAACACTACACTTACTGCAACCTCTACTGGTGTTGCTGTGGTAACCATTAATCGGTCTGCTGGAGATTTGACCACCACGGGAGGGAGTTTGCTATAGGTTTTGTTTTATTGTTCCATATATATCCTAATAATTCAAATAGGAGATAAATTATTTGCTTTATGATAATAATAACGAAACGTTTCTTTTTTTTTTGGTATATTTTCTAGACTTATCTTTCTATTTCTATTAAATAATTATAATAAATACATTGACTGGTAGGATTATGTACATATACAATATTCAATCAAAATTTTACTTTACTCCTCATCTTAATGTTTGTAGTGTTGAGTTTTGCAAAAAATTATAATAAAACTAAATGATTCTTAACGCTACTAAATATAGTAACACCACTAAATATAAAGTATAGTAACTACTAATACTAGTAAATATAGTAACATTACTAAATATAGTAACATTACTAAATATAGTAATACTACTAAATATAGTAACAATACTAAATATAGTAACACTACTAAATATAGTAATATAGTAACATTGCTAAATATAGTAACAATACTAAATATAGTAACATTATAAATAATTATAGTAATACTACTAATTATAGTAACAATACTAAATATAGTAACACCACTAAATATAGTAATATAGAAAACATTACTAATACTACTAAACATAGTAACATTGCTAAATATAGTAACATTACTAAATATAGTAATATAGTAACATTACTAAATATAGTAACACCACTAAATATAGTAACACTACTAAATATAGTATTATTACTAATACTACTAAATATAGTAACATAGTAACATTACTAAATATAGTAACAATACTAAATATAGTAGCATTACTAATACTACTAAATATAGTAACTACTAAATATAGTAACAATACTAAATATAGTAGCATTACTAATACTACTAAATATAGTAACATAAATATAGTAACAATACTAAATATAGTAACATTACTAAATATAGTAACACCACTAAATATAAAGTATAGTAACTACTAATACTAGTAAATATAGTAACATTACTAAATATAGTAACATTACTAAATATAGTAATACTACTAAATATAGTAACAATACTAAATATAGTAACACTACTAAATATAGTAATATAGTAACATTGCTAAATATAGTAACAATACTAAATATAGTAACATTATAAATAATTATAGTAATACTACTAATTATAGTAACAATACTAAATATAGTAACACCACTAAATATAGTAATATAGAAAACATTACTAATACTACTAAACATAGTAACATTGCTAAATATAGTAACATTACTAAATATAGTAATATAGTAACATTACTAAATATAGTAACACCACTAAATATAGTAACACTACTAAATATAGTAACACCACTAAATATAGTAACATTACTAATACTACTAAATATAGTAACATAGTAACATTACTAAATATAGTAACAATACTAAATATAGTAGCATTACTAATACTACTAAATATAGTAACTACTAAATATAGTAACAATACTAAATATAGTAGCATTACTAATACTACTAAATATAGTAACATAAATATAGTAACAATACTAAATATAGTAGCATTACTAAATAATTATAGTAATACTACTAAATATAGTAACTACTAAATATAGTAACAATACTAAATATAGTAGCATTACTAATACTACTAAATATAGTAACATAAATATAGTAACAATACTAAATATAGTAGTACTACTAAATATAGTAACAATACTAAATATAGTAGTACTACTAAATATAGTAACAATACTAAATATAGTAGCATTACTAAATAATTATAGTAATACTACTAAATATAACTACTAAATATAGTAAAATTACTAATATAGTAACATAGTAACATTACTAAATATAGACAATACTAAATACTACTACACTAATTACACGTGGGTTTTGAAAGCTGATTGGTCAACATTATGATCGAGCCCACGTGTAGTAATGCCTGCATTTAAAGTTGTTTTGGGACTGGGAACAGTAGGTTTAGCTAGTTTCACTGCTTTATCTCTTGCTAAGAACTGTGAATGGAGCTACAAATATGTTGCCATGCCAACCTTATCCCTGATTGATCCTGAAAGGTCACACAGATTGGCTGTATGGTTAGCATCTAAAGGAATTAGTCCCAAAGAGAAAGGACAAGATCCTGTATGCCTGGTCAGAGACCCATTCTATTGGATTATTAATTGCATGTATAAGATACAAGCATAGTTCATTTTGGGAGGGGAGGCTGTAGTATTTCTAAACCACCTTACAAAATAAGTACATGATTATAACGATGTGTATTTTCCATTCTACAAAAAGAGTGGTTCAATTCATAACCCCATACTTATCATATTTAATTAATTACATGCCTAATTCATAGATGACGCAACTTTGGGGATTACAGTTCAGTAGTCCTTTAGGACTAGCAGCTGGGTTTGATAAACATGGAGAAGCATATCACTCTTTACTGAAAATGGGGTTCAGTCATGTCGAGATAGGGAGTGTTACACCTTTACCACAAGATGGAAACCCACGTCCGAGAGTTTTCAGACTAAAGGAAGACCAAGCTGTTATTAATAGGTATCATACATACATGCACAAGTACATACATTAAGAGTCCATAGAGATTCATAATTCTGTGTTGCCTGTTGAGGCAATAAATTTAGCTATTTCTCTAGCATGTATTACAGTCTAGGCAATCAACTTGGAAGTGTTGGTTGCTGTTTAGTATTGATAATGTACATGTACAGTCTAGGCAATCAACTTGGAAGTGTTGGTTGCTGTTTAGTATTGATAATGTACATGTACAGTCTAGGCAATCAACTTGGAAGTGTTGGTTGCTGTTTAGTATTGATAATGTACATGTACAGTCTAGGCAATCAACTTGGAAGTGTTTGTTGCTGTTTAGTATTGATAATGTACATGTACAGTCTAGGCAATCAACTTGGAAGTGTTGGTTGCTGTTTAGTATTGATAATGTACATGTACAGTCTAGGCAATCAACTTGGAAGTGTTGGTTGCTGTTTAGTATTGATAATGTACATGTACAGTCTAGGCAATCAACTTGGAAGTGTTGGTTGCTGTTTAGTATTGATAATGTACATGTACAGTCTAGGCAATCAACTTGGAAGTGTTGGTTGCTGTTTAGTATTGATAATGTACATGTACAGTCTAGGCAATCAACTTGGAAGTGTTGGTTGCTGTTTAGTATTGATAATGTACATGTACAGTCTAGGCAATCAACTTGGAAGTGTTGGTTGCTGTTTAGTATTGATAATGTACATGTACAGTCTAGGCAATCAACTTGGAAGTGTTTGTTGCTGTTTAGTATTGATAATGTACATGTACAGTCTAGGCAATCAACTTGGAAGTGTTGGTTGCTGTTTAGTATTGATAATGTACATGTACAGTCTAGGCAATCAACTTGGAAGTGTTGGTTGCTGTTTAGTATTGATAATGTACATGTACAGTCTAGGCAATCAACTTGGAAGTGTTGGTTGCTGTTTAGTATTGATAATGTACATGTACAGTCTAGGCAATCAACTTGGAAGTGTTGGTTGCTGTTTAGTATTGATAATGTACATGTACAGTCTAGGCAATCAACTTGGAAGTGTTGGTTGCTGTTTAGTATTGATAATGTACATGTACAGTCTAGGCAATCAACTTGGAAGTGTTGGTTGCTGTTTAGTATTGATAATGTACATGTACAGTCTAGGCAATCAACTTGGAAGTGTTGGTTGCTGTTTAGTATTGATAATGTACATGTACAGTCTAGGCAATCAACTTGGAAGTGTTGGTTGCTGTTTAGTATTGATAATGTACATGTACAGTCTAGGCAATCAACTTGGAAGTGTTGGCTGCCGTTTAGTATTGATAATGTACATGTACAGTCTAGGCAATCAACTTGGAAGTGTTGGTTGCTGTTTAGTATTGATAATGTACATGTACAGTCTAGGCAATCAACTTGGAAGTGTTGGTTGCTGTTTAGTATTGATAATGTACATGTACAGTCTAGGCAATCAACTTGGAAGTGTTTGTTGCTGATAATGTAAGTACTAAAAGATATACTTCCCACTGGATGAATAGTAGTGGCCTAAACTTCAACTAGTAGTAATATCAAGTCTCATATTTATCACTATTATTTAATGGTTGCTGTGTATTAGGATTGAGTGATATTCACATTTACCAATTTATGCATATTTAGTAATGCTGGTACTCGATAATCAAAATATTGATAATCGTTATCGATATAGCACATTTAGTGATAATCGTTATCAATATAGCACATTTAGTGATAATCGATATCGTGACCAGATATCGATTTGTACTTATGTGCATGCGCATTCAGTACAAGGCATTTGTTTTTTTAAAAACATCCTAGTAACTTAACTTACAACTGGTTTTATATTTAATACATGATACCCAAATTGACTATTTTTATGCCAATTAGTGGGAGGTCTTTCCTGTCAAGTAATTAATTACTTCCTCTGATATTATCAATAATCAATCAATATTGGGTGCACTAATAATCGATATAGGTGTCTCTACCGATTCCCAGTACTAATATTTAGTGAATATTACGATTATTGCATATGATATGTACCCTCATAATGTGAGGTAATGATTACTTACAAACAGAACACTAACAAGTTGCCATTGTTTTTCCTGACAACCTCTCAATGCATGATGTTGCTATGCCATAACTAACTACTTTGTACTCATTATGTTCAATTAGCTGAAGCAGTATAATTTTAGGGTGCTGTCTACTCTTATTTCATACCTATAATTTATTAACTGATATCCCAAGCCTTATGACTAACTCAATATTGTCTATTGTATGTTCTAATGTATTGTTCTAAACGTCATTATTCTTATGCATTGTTATTGTCTGTTAGTTATCTTGTTCATTTGCTCGACAATTGACTTTCTTGTCAGTATATATAAGTCCACATTTGATGAGTTCAATAAAGTTAGTTCTTGTTGCTGAGGTTATAACATATTCTATTTACCACTTCAAGTAATTGTAGTCATACAACCGGTATGACTACTAAATTGATATTACTTGTAACTCTACTTGCCAATAAATTAGTTATTTTAATAGTTTAGTTTTGTGATATTGTGATATTCCAAGTAAAGGAGATGATATGATTTATTACAACATAAATATTTGCAATATGGCGATATAGTTGAATAATCCCCCCCCCCCCCCCCCCCTAGATCATGAATGGTTTGTATTGATTGTATGTAAGAAGTGCTTGAAATAGTTTTAGAAAGTGCCCAGCAGAAACATCTGGACAAACAATATTTGACTAGCAAGTTGAGAATTTGTCAGGAAAAAAAAGCAAATCTCACAAAGCTGTACTGTACTCATTTAGAGATAAGTAGCCCACTAGGCCATGACTGCTCCTGACTAATACTTAACCTTACTGTGATGTTACTGTACTTATTACTCAGACAATTTATCAAGTAAAATGCAATTTTGTTCAGACAAAGAGGCAAAATGTTCGGAAAATAGCCAATTTCTGGAAGTTATTTTGAGCACTGTCATTATGTAGGTATGGCTTTAACAGCCAGGGTCATGATGTTGTCAAGCAACGAATAAAAAAATGGGAGAAGCAGAAATCTTCTTTGACAGGCAAACACTTGGGTGTGAATCTTGGCAAGAACAAGAACAGTGAGAAAAAATCAGTGGACTATGTCAAGGGGGTAAGGGAACTTGGACCCTATGCTGATTATCTGGTGATCAATGTTTCATCTCCTAATACACCAGGTATGGATATAATACTTGAGACTCATTCCCAAATTTCCACTCACAGGTTTGAGATCCATGCAGAAGAGAGAATTGCTGACTCAGCTTCTGGATGATGTTATTTTTGAGAGAAATAAACTTCCCACTCGTCCTCCATTGTTAGTAAAGATAGCACCTGATTTATCTGACAAAGATAAATGTGATATAGCAGCTGTTGTGACAGCAAGGAAGGTAATCACGTCATAAAGTAGAATTGTTAAAGTAGATTTAAGCTGTGCATGTATGTTACTACAGGTTCAATTTAGTGTTCTATTAGTCTATATCTATAACCAAAAGTAGCCTTTATTTTAAACTAAAACAAGACTAGTTCAATCACAACACATGCTTTTCTAGGTAATTACATTACAGATGTGCACAAGAAGTACACTAGCGGGCTTAGATCTATCTATCTATCTATCTGTGCTTCCATATCAAGAGCTCAGTTTCATCTCAACATGATTCTGTTTTCTCTATTAGGAAAATATTGATGGACTGATAATTTCTAATACAACAATCTCACGCTCCTCTGACTTGAAGAGTACATACCAATCTGAGACGGGAGGACTTAGTGGTCTACCATTACGAGAACTATCCACACAAACTATTAGTGATATGTACATATTAACAGCTGGTAAGCTTCAGGCTGTGGTGTGGTTATTAGTGATATGTACATATTAACAGAAGGTAAGCTCTAGGCTGTGGTGATATGTACATATTAACAGAAGGTAAGCTTTAGGCTGTGGTGATATGTACATATTAACAGAAGGTAAGCCCTAGGCTGTGGTGTGATTATTAGTGATATGTACATATTAGCAGAAGGTAAGCTCTACGTAAGCTCTAGACTGTAGCTCTATGCTGTGTGGTACAATAGGTTCACTCCCTATTATTGGATTGGGTGGGAGGACAAGATAATGCCAAAATTCCTCCTGTTAAAGCCTCATTCCCATTCTACTATACAGGTACACTCCCTATTATTGGAGTGGGTGGGATCTCTTCAGGACAAGATGCATATGATAAGATCATATCTGGTGCCAGTTTAGTTCAATTATACACAGGACTAGTTTATCAGGGACCACCACTTGTGAAACAAATCAAGACAGACCTGGCAGACATTCTCAAGTTAGTCGTATCAGAAATTGCTAGTAATTAATATTGTCACCATGGTGATTGACACAAAAGCTATGAATATGATTAACATAATATGAGTAGTTTCTTCATCCAAATTATGTCTCTTGTATATTTCACAGAAATAATGGTTACAAGTCAGTAAGGGACGCTGTTGGAGCAAAACACAAGAACGCTTTTAAACAATTGACATCAGAAATATAATCAATCAAGTGTTTTTTTATATCATTATTAGTCACAAAGGACAAGGTATAGAATTTCCTGTTGAAGAGTACTTTTGATTGAAAGATTTGGATAATGCATATATACAAATTACTGACTTGTTACAGTACCTACAATTAATACTTCTCTAATCTCAAGCAAGCTATACTTTCTGATTATGAACTTAAAGATACCACCCAAGATATTTGTCACAGCTGGAATTAAATTAATGATTGAGAATTGAAACACTATATATTAGTTAAGAACGACATTTGTAAAGAGGTTCCTGGTAAATGCATTACAAGTCTTCTGTTTCTTTCTCTTCTTTGTACTGGTAATGTAACTTCAATACATCTGTTTGAGAAACCTTGACCCAACCATCTTCTTGAACATGATATACTATAAGAATGGATGAGAGAATGGATGGATGCAAGGATGAATGAATGGGATGGATGAGAGAATGAATGGATGCAAGGTTGAATGGATGGGATGGATGGGATGGATGGGATGGATGAGAGAATGAATGGATGCAAGGTTGAATGGATGGATGAGAGAATGGATGGATGCAAGGTTGAATGGATGGATGAGAGAATGGATGGATGCAAGGTTGAATGGATGGATGAGAGAATGGATGGATGCAAGGTTGAATGGATGGATGAGAGAATGGATGGATGCAAGGTTGAATGGATGGATGAGAGAATGGATGGATGCAAGGTTGAATGGATGGATGAGAGAATGGATGGATGCAAGGTTGAATGGGTGGATGAGAGAATGGATGGATGCAAGGTTGAATGGATGGATGAGAGAATGGATGGATGCAAGGTTGAATGGATGGATGAGAGAATGGATGGATGCAAGGTTGAATGGATGGATGAGAGAATGGATGGATGCAAGGTTGAATGGATGGATGAGAGAATGGATGGATGCAAGGTTGAATGGATGGATGAGAGAATGGATGGATGCAAGGTTGAATGGATGGATGAGAGAATGGATGGATGCAAGGTTGAATGGATGGGTGGATGGATACTATTGTAAAGAGGTCAAATGGATGCTAGATTGGATGGATGGATGGATGAATGAAATTTAGGGCTGGGAATCGGCTGAGATTTGATTATCACTAACTCTAAGTCGATTGATAACCGATTAAAATCAGCAGAAGTAATTAGGCCAATTAAGTCAATTAATGAAGGAAACTCCTCCCATTTGATGATCAAAAGGCTTCCTATCACTTCCATATTGTACATTATTTGCCGTCACATGCTTGAAAAGTATGTTGTTTGGAATAATTAGCATAATCAATATCACAGACTTATAATCGATAATCAGAAGAATTTTCAATATCGATTGATTAATTGATTAATCGTCCCAGCCCTAGAATGAATAGATGATGGTTGGTGGATGGTTGCATGGATGGATGGTGGATGGTTGCATGGATGGATGGGTAGATAAGCTCACAATTCACTACCCCTCCACTGTAAGCATCCCTATGAGTAGCATGGTATATAGCTCTTCTTCCAAGCTCTCTAGCTTCATCAACAGTGAGATCCCAATTGTAACTAGAATCTAAGACCCCGTATGCATAAGTAGATCCAGACCCTACACTGAAAATGTGGTGAGTGAACCTATTACCATCAGTATCTACATAATATATTCCAGGACCCTGTGAGGAGATAAAAGGGTCAATCAAGAGCAGGTATTGATTATAACTTTTTACTTACCTTCTTATCCCAGCCACAGATCATTGTACCCTGTGGATTATAAATAAAACAAGTATTTATCTATCTATTTTATGTTCCATATGTCCAGAGGAGGTTGTACATACATCACTGCATGTCACTGGAATTTAATCAATGTTATACATACGGATATTTCATGCAGACTCAACAGGTTGAACCAGAGTTTTGATACATTTTGAAGCATGGGCCAAATTGGCTCGACAATGATTAGTGTGTGTGCCATTGGGAATACATCTTGAATCAATTAACAAACAGTTAATGCTGTTAGTGACAATATAACCATAATTAACTGTGTCATCTGGCCCAAAGAGAGAACTGTGCAGTGCCAAATAAGAGGCTCTTTGGACCAATGGTGCGCCATATAAGCTTATCAAAAACACTGGGTTGAACTGTTCAGCCTATTGGTCTGAGTCTATGTCTGTCTGTCCATCTCACCATTGATAGCCCATATCCTTTATAATAATAGACCATGTTACCCAACAGCTTAGATGCAGCTGCTACAGAAATTCTTTCCTTATTTCTTAATTCGTACATACGACACTCAAAAGCTAGTTGTCTCTCCCAATAGGAACAATCAGCTGCTCCACCTGCCATTGTTCCAAGCAAGTAAGGATTGATTTCAATTACCTTCTTAACAGTTTGAGATGCTAAGAGTGAAATGAATTTAGTATAAAAAGCTATCAATCATCTCTAATGTAATTAATATATAATTATAATTGAAATTAATGAATATATAATGATGCATTACATACTTACCAATATATGAACCAGCTGTAGCTCTGGAGTCTACAGCAACAATTACACCATGTTTAAATTTGAAGGCTAATGTGGTTGTGCCGTGAGCAAATTTTATTCTCATATCACTTTTATCAGATGTGAACGGCTTCACAAATTCAGCTGGCTGTGTAGTTCAGTAAAAGATGTATATATACATACATATATATATATATACATATATGTATATATATATATATATATAATTATTATATATATACATGTTGTATGTGTGTGTGTACATGTGTAGTGGAGTACCTACCTCAATTCCAGGAGGTACAGTAAAACAACTTGAGTTTATAGCTAAATCAATACATGGATCATTTAATATACTAGAATCTTCTCTCAAAGGGTCAGTAAAACATCCAGTAATTGGAAGAGAATTATACTTATCAGCAAGTGCTAACGCCATTTTTCTTCACAGCCACATGGGTTAGCCACACCTACATGTACATATCTATTTTTAAAATCTATCCTCATACTCTTACAGAAACTTGAGAAAGGTGCATATATTTTATGATAGTATCATTATAATTATATATAATAAATCTTTGCTGTGTGTTTTTTTATTATAGATTATAATTACAGAAATGCTATTTTTTTTGCAATGTCCGGAATGACCTTTAAACCTAATAGAGATCTATTGAATGTCCATTTTGAAGGCTATAAATTAGCTGAGTCCAGTCTATCATGCATAGCGTCAAAGATTGACGGAGGAGTGAAAAGGGTTAAATTAAATGAGGAATGTTTTTCATATCAACATGTACGAGAGACTACAATGTGTAATCATTTGACCTCTGACCCCTGGAATGATTACCAAGTTTACTGGACTAGTACGACCAATCAGATCATGTGTGGAACTATTTGGGTAAGTAATTAACAAGAACACATTTTATGACCTTAATTGTATTCCAATTGAGACAACACTGTATAATTTAGTCTCATTCCCAGGTAAGGAGTAGGGATGAGACTGTAAGCTTATGTAGGTTTCATTCAATAATCAAATTGTTAACTTTATTTGTCGAGTAAACAGTGTTAATGTAGTAGTATTTAAAACGGGAAATTTTGTGGCATCATTTTTGTGACCATGACAAGAAATATATGAATTATAATTATCACATGAAATTTTAATCATAAATATCACGATAATCAAAATATTACCTATCCCGTATATTGTTCTCATTTCAATTGTATTTTATAGTCAGCTGGTGAGTTAGTCATTACAGCTGTTTATCAAGATACAAGAGTGCCAGAATCGGAATTACATCAAAGTAACCCTTCTTTGACCTTTGTGTCACCTTATACCAGTGTATATCACAATCCTATCCTCAAATCAGGAGAAATTATCCTATTGAATACCAGAAATCGTACCAATATCCCTACTTCTAAAGACCTACTTCACTGGGAATTACTGAGTAGTATTAATCTTGGTATTACTGAATTCTCTATAAAAGCAGTACAGTTAAGTGAAGACAGACTGTCATTATATATAGTATCTACACACCTCAGCTCTCCTCTTGTAAACTCTTCTGGAAGTAACCCATTTTGTAGTTTACAACTACATCAAGTAGTATTTGTCCATTCTCTTGACGAGACATCTACAAGTGTTGCTGTTGATAAAATCAATATACTTTTTCGTGCTGAATTTTCAACTATTCCTTTGTATGTTGAACTGATGGGTACTAATGTACTAGTTGTTAGTGAGTCTGATTTGAAGTTACAACAAGGTCCTGGAGTACATACAGATGAGCAGAGAGACGAAAAGGAAGACAGCAAACACAGTTATCGTGGAGTAGGATATAGTCAGGAGGGATACGAGTGGTCTCAGACCGATACTGATCTGAGTGTGTGTATTGATCTTCCCGTTGATGTAACAAAGAGAGATATTTCTTGTTTAATTGAGTTTGATAGTCTTGTAGTCGGACTTACTGATGGAACCACTTTTATTAGGGGCGAGTTATTTGGTAAGATTGATCCTGTGGCTAGCACTTGGATAATAGAGAATAACAGGTACAAACGATTCACTCAGTACATCAGTTAAACCTTCTGTTAATTCATCCAATCATTCATCTACACCCATTCATTCACATATCAATTCATCCATCCGCTCATTCATTCGTCCATCCATTCATCTATCAATCCAAAATCCATTCATTCATATATCTATACAGGCTTGAAGTTACTCTAGAAAAGCTACGCCCAGGGTGTGAATGGAATGCATTATTGAATGATGGAACAAGCGGAAGTAGATCTTTACCGAGAGAAGGATTGGATCTTAGTGCCGAGGAGATGATACAGCTGGAAGAGAGAATAGCACAAGTAGTGGCATCTGAAGATGATGATAAAAGAGAAGGAAAGCGAGTAAGTGATTTATGATTTGTTGTATTTGGTAACAATTGATCAGTGGTATGGAAACATTGAGCCAACTACCAGCCATTTTGACCTATTTTCACCACTCTTGTCCTGCTCCCTGTATACTTTGTATACAGTTTAGTTTCAATTTACCAGACATTCACTAGATTTATCTGACAATGTCCTACATGACTGGCTGTGTTCACACCCCTGCTGAATTAATACTGTATTGTATGCTTGTTCAGTGTTTGCCCCAAAGGGTGGTATCATGGCGCTACCCTACCCTTTAATTTTAACATTTTTGCTGAAAAACACTGTTTTACGATACTGATTGAACAGTGTTGACCAAACATCGCATACGGCTGATGCACTCCTCCACCCATAATATTTATCTTAGAGGAACCACTGTTGTTAATAAGTAGTTTATCGGTACATATATGAATCCACTTCTCTTTCAATTGATTGTCTCTGTAGGAGTCTAGTAATAAAGATGGCGATTCTCTTGCCAAACGTTCAAAGCCAATATTTCAGAACACTTTGGAAGATTGTGATATTGGAAATGATCAAGATATTAAAGTGATTCTTATCTCAATAGATGGCATTGTATCGCAAACTGTAAGTAAAAATATATATGTATGTATGTATGATACATGTATGTATAAATACATGTATACATACATATACACATACATACATATATACATACATGTTTGTATATTCATACATACATATATTCAATACATACATACATACATACACATATTTTGTTTCCTCACAGGTTAGTCTGGGTGGTAAGGAGTTCCTCTTTGCTAAACCTCCATCAGCAACCTCTTTGTCTCTTCTCTGTATAAAACATGATATAGATGCTATTCTATACACACCTAATCTCCTCGCTACTCCAAATTACTCTCATAGCCTTCAATGGAGTCATATTAACACATTCAATGCTCTAGGATACGTACAAGCATCGAAAAGAGACAAGAAGTTCCTTACATGCAGTCATGATACATCATATGCAGCACTCACTGATTGTAATAGACATGTATTTGTATACCTTCAACCCAATGGAGGGGTCAAAGGTCATACTGCACTACAGTATGTACATACATTACATTTAGGAACTATGGATGATACCATATTAGGAATACATGCCGGTAATGAAGGATTTTTATTCGTGCTATGTCAAGAAGAATTACTTCTTCTCAGAGTAATTACTCCTTGTACTGTTAGTGGAGATAGATAAATATTTCTTGCTGAAGTGGTTGCTATTGACGATGAAACTTATAAACATAATGATCTTTTTTGTTGGATACTTATCAATATACAATATATTCTTTATTAGTGTGTTAATGTGAGGGAATATATGGTTGCTATTGACGATGATACTTATAAATAACATAAGTGATAATTATAATAATTATGCATAATATTATAATAAATAATTATATATATTTATGGCCTGCTCTGTTGTGTACGCAATCAATATATAATATATAATGTGTTGTAGTAATAGTTACTTAGATTCTGGAGGTATTCCTTTCAAATAGTACGTCCATTGAACTCCGTTAGTGTTTTTCCCACTCTGTGGACATGTTACTACCAGTTTTCCTAGTTTAGCAGTACCGGTTGAGTCAGTCTGTTTATCAAATTGTACTAAGATATTGTATACTTTCTTGGGTTTCAAGTTATCACCAGCTTTCACTGTGAATACTGGATTATCAACAGTAAAACTGAATGGTTTGGTTTGGTGGAATATATTACGGAATGGTATTGTTATGCTGTTTCCTGCTTTGATAGTGTAAGGACCCTGAGGTCTGGGTTCTAAACAGTGACCTTGTAACGGAATCGAATAGTCTCCACCTATAAAAACAAGAAAAATCGGTTTTAACTATAACCCCTTTTCGTAAGGTATTGTGAATGAAACTATAAATTAAATTACAAGTCTACTGTAATAATTATAACTAACTACAAAAAAGTTGGCCAATAATGGACACTTTTAGTTAGTTACTAAAACTAAAACCCTTTAGTAACCTAATATTATTTTAATTACTACACTAATACTTTGAGAAACCAGTCATATTATAACTAAATGTAGTAATTCTGATACAACACCATTTTGATAATATAAGTTTAATAAAGTTACCAAAGATTGCAGATTGTGTATTTCTAGACTGCTAACCTGTCTGTGATGAGATTGTTAATGTAGCACGTGTGTCTCCTAAAGAAGAGGGTTCAAAGTTCACATCAACACTTGCTTCCATTGCAGCTGCAGTAATGTATTTCTCAACATGAAACTCAGAGCTATCAACCTGTGAATGGATAGATGAATGGATAGATGAATGGATAGATAGATGAATGGATGGATGAATGGATGGATGAATGGATGGATGGATAGATGGATGGATGGA
>OX345642.1:712500-725000 GCA_947044365.1 Petrosia ficiformis | reverse complement strand
TTTTTGTTGCAACCTTCTGATGTCTCTACTTTGTAATGAAGGTCAAACTGATTATAATTATGAATTGATAACTGCCATAATGCTCTCTCATTGACATGTACCTGGAGAGAGAGAGAGACAAAAAGAAATACAGAGAGAGAGACAGAGAGAGACAGAAAAAAATAGAGAGAGAAAGAAAGAGAGAGAGAGAGAGAAAGAGAGAAAGAGAGAAAGAGAGAGAGAGAGAGACCATAATTACGCAATAATTATACTTTCCAATTTCAGAATCACAACTATTGCATAATCCCATTCCATCACTAACCTTTCCAAAATCAATGATTCTCTTTGGTCCTTTATCAATTGGTAACATGGTTTCAACTCCATTCCTATCAGTTGTTGATAGACCAATATTAATAGAATGTCCCACTGCCTTCACATTTAGTGTAAGAGGAGTTGGTTTTCTCTTGATGTTGCATCGAAGATGAAATATAAATTCACGTTCTTGAACTGCTATCAATGATACCTCCACAGGGAATCTAGACAAGAAAATGAAATTTTACATACATACATACAATTGTCATACATGCATATATACATACATACATACATACATACATACATACATACATACATACATACATACATACATACATACATACATACATACATACATACATACATACATACATACATACATACATACATACATACATACATACATACATACATACATACATACATACATACATACATACATATATACATGCATTATAAAACTATACATACTGTATATTGTACACACATATGTACATATATACATACATACATATGGAAAGATAATTTACTTTGAATGTGGAGCTATAGTTCCATTCATAGGAGATACAGTTAGTTTAGCATTAGGAGTATCAGAAAGACAACTCTTATCACTGAACTTAAATTGATATGATTTGTCTTCATTATTAATGAGATAAACTATATCTTTGTTACTTGTTCCTGAAGATATGAGATAATTATAGTTTAATAGGATCGTTGATATAGTGATGGAAGATTGGAGACTATTAGTGAAATTGTGAATGATCTGTAGTTTCTATTCTGGAGCTCACATGCATAGATTATATTAAAGAAGAATTGGAGACTATTGTCAGTAGTACTGTAATGGGAATTATAATATCGTTAGCTCACATATGTACATAATTATATTATTGAAGAATTGGAAAGACTTATCATTTGTTTAGTAGCAGAAGTATCAAAGGAGTTCATAAACATAATTATGGAGACTATTGTCTGGTTAATACATAGGAGCATACATTGTATTTATTAACAAAGCAGACTATTGTCTGATTAGTAGAGAATTGAAGACTATTGTCTGGTTAGTACATAATAAAGAAGACTATTGTCTGTTCAGCAGAGAATTGGAGACTACAATCTGTTTAGTATAGCAGTACATGTCATTATAATTATAATTGTCACAATAGTCCTCAATGAAGTCATCATTATCCATTCTATATTAAAAAGATGTTCTAACTAACCAACTAGCATTGATCTGAAGTTCAAATAAGCTCTATCAAGGTTAACATTAGGTTCCAATGTATGTCCGACTAACAGAAATGGAACAGACAGGGATAGAGAAGGAATGGAAAAATGCCAAATGGATTCAGTCAGTTGTTGAGCAGTGGGCGTATACTCAAATACAATCTGTAAAATTAATATAAATAATTATAGTTATAGCTTGATACCATGATGTTGCTATGTGTTATATTTGAAGTTATATACTGGTTTATAACTTCCCAGGTTCCTGGTGCAGTGCACAGGCTAGCAATCACTTATAGAATGCACATGTGGTCTATTTTACTGAAATATATCCCCTCACACTTGAGTGTACCACCCTCATGCTAGGGATCAATAGACCATGTGTTCATTCTACAACTATAATGTATGTTGTAATGCCTGTGCTGTGTATAATGGTTACCATAGCACATATACATACATGTATCACATATAAATACATGTAGCAGATATAAAATACATGTAGCAGATATAATTACATACATGTATATGCATTAATGTAATGGCTGTGGTGTATATAATGGTTTCCATAGTAACCACTCTTACCTCATATCTTTTTCCTCCAGTGATCAGACCTTTCGGAGTATGACAGGTGAAGACGGGAGGCGTGAAGGATGATGGATTCTGTCCCTCATCTTGTAACCATTGGAACTCGTAGTTTAGTTCAGTTGGATTGATAATGTTAAATGATCTGTAGGATGAGTCAATGGATGAATGGATTTATAGTGGATGGTTGAATGGACTAATGGTTGAATGGATGGAATGGACTAATGGAGGGACTAATGGATAAATGGATGGATGAATAGGTGGATGGGTAGGTGAATAGATGGTTCAATTGATGGACTGATTGGATGGTTGCACATGGTCTAATTGATGGATGAATCGATGGATGAATAAATGGATGAATGGACAGTTGGATGGACTGAAGGATAGGATGGTTCAATTGAAGAATGAAGTATCTTAAGCCACACCTTATAATGTTTTGACCTGTTCCTACTGCACTGAATTCAATAACTTTAGTAGCTGGATCTATACCACCAGCTGTACGAGAATTGAGTAGATTAATACCAGCCTTTGTATCACTGGGTCTCCTGTTTGATATATAATCACTTTCATGAAGATCAAAGTGACAATATGGCAGTAGAGAGTTGCCTGTCACATGTAGGTCTAAGGGTTTAGCTGAATTATGAAGGTTTGGGATTCTGAAATTAAAAATTGAAAATATTGATGTTGGATGGATGGATGGATGGATGGATGGATGGATGGATGGATGGATGGATGGATGGATGAACAGATGAATTGATGGATGGATGAATAATGATATAATAAAGAATTAGATGATTAACTAGTGCGTTAGAGTACAACTTACTTGCATCTAAAGTTGTATTTAAAGTCAATCAAATCCAAAGGAGAGAACTTGACTGATATAATCTGTTCACTACCAGGAGGAATCTCACCCTCATGAGGTTCAATAAACACAAAGCGGTTCTCATTGTCCTCTCCTTTCTTCTCTTTGTTACTATACTCTGCATTAGAGGTTGACTGCACACCTGATGAAGTTACAGAGCTTTTTGAATCATCTCCTAATGTATTAATATCAAGCTCCTCTGGTTGAGAGCTTTTAATCATGAACCATTTGTAAGAGAGTGTTATTTGTCCTGTATTCCGCAAAGGAAACCTGCAAATAATGTATTGGGCTGTTAAAACACACAAGCACACACACACACAGACAAACACACACGCACACACACAGACAAACACAGACACAGACAGACAGACACAGACATACAGACACACACACGCACACACATACTTTTACCTGAAAACCTTTGTCTGTAATATGTAGGTATCTTTAAAGCTAATAGCACTTGTAGGACACTCATACTCTGCATATGTTGTCACTGCTGAAAGGAATACATTAATATCTCCTCCTTCATCTTCATTTATAATCTTGTACTCCGGCTCAGGTTCAGTCTCAATAACCTTTCTCTTTAATGGCAGTACTTCACCTGGAATGAAAATTGTGTTTAAGTCTTATCTCATTCTATTTTTCGCTCTCTCTCTCTCTCTCTTATTTTACAAACCTGTTTTTTCATCTGGTTTAACACTGGTAGCATTAACCCATTTGACTGTTTTCATACGATCATCCCATTCAGGTACCTAATACATATAAAAAAACATGTGAAATCATTAGGTTCATATAAAACATGTCATTCATCATCAAAAAATCATATAAAACGTCACTATTTATATCTATATTACTTCTGCTTCTATACATCATTATACTGCTTCACATTATTGCTATTTCTATCAGTATATATTATTACTGGACCTACATGTACTTACCTACCTACCTACATGTACCTACCTACCAATCCTAACTACCTACCTACCTACCTACCTACCTACCTACCTACCTACATGTACCTACTTACCTAACTAACTACCTACCTACCTACACACAACAATGTACCTACCAATTCCTAACTACCTACCTACCTACCTACCTACCTACCTACCTACCTACCTACCTAACTACCTACCTACCTACCTACCTACCTACCTATTTACCTACATGTACCTACTTACCTACCTACCTACCTAAATGTACTTACCTAACTACCTACCAATCCTAACTACCTACAATACCTACCTATCAATCCTACCTATACCTACCTACAGTGTACCTACATTGTACCTACCTACCTACCCCACATACCTATCCTATCTACCTACTTACAATCCTACCAACCTACTTATAGCTTCTATCTATCTATTTCAGTACACCAAACTGTACAAACCTCTTTTATTGGTTTTGAATATTCAATTTTCCAAAACTTTCCTGCAAACTTTTGATTCTTACACGACTTTGGTTTGGTAGATGTGAAAGTTGTCACAATGTCTTTACTGGAACAAGGATGTAAATGACCAAGAGCAGGAGAGAATGTAAGATAATCAACTGTGGGCCATTGGAATCGAATAGGATCAGTTGAAGAATAATTTGTGAGTGTATAGGTCAGGTGACTTGATTCACCAACTGGACAACTTCCATATTGTAAATGATTAGTCTTAGCAGCTGCATTATAGAATATGAGATAAAATTATTGTAATAAGACTAATTAAGTATATGTAATTATATGTCTCTATGTATGTACATGTATGTATCTATTTATGTACATGTATCTTTTTGACTAACTAGGATCCAAGGACTTAGATATATTAGTATAGTGTGTGTCACTATGTTATGTGCATGTGTAAGTGTGTCTGGGGGTGGGGGTGGGGGTGTGTTTGCAGAAAGCAGTAAGCAGAAAGCAATACTGATAACAGGGCTTGTACCCTTAAGATTTTGGACAGTAGTCCAAGAACAGACTATCCTGCACTCTAAACGCTGATATATAACAGTATTGCTTTCAGGTTGACAAAAAAAACTCACTAAGTAACATTTTAGTAATGAAATCATTAATCACTTCTTAATTTACTCACTCACCTTCAATATCCCCCTCAATTACTTCATCTACCATATCAATAGTTTCAATATCTCCTCTCTGACCTCTCACATTCTGTATCACAAGTTCAGATCGGTATCCTTCTCCAACAAGACTCACAGCCATTGTTTCAAACTGATTGTCCTTAACTCTCAAATTTAAACAACCTTTATATATCTCCATTGATTGAGGCATAAACGATACTAGTAACTTTTTTGTGGACTGAACTGGGACGTGCAATGACATTGGGAAAGCTGTAAGGACATTTTCTCTCTCTTCCATTATATATGAAAGAGTAAAAGGTCCTCTGGCTTCTTCACTGAGATCTACCATTAGTATAGCTGGTATACTACCTGTATTGCTAATTACAACAGGCAAGGTCTCTTTTTGTCCTAACAAGAGCTTCTTGAACAAAAGGAGATGTTGACCACTTCCGTTGCGAGTTGTTGGTTTTATAACAGATACCTGAGGTAAGTTTCCTTCACCTTGTAAGTCAAATATTAATCCTTTGCCTTTTGATTGTGGAGGACCCTCCACTGTGACTTCAAATACAGCATTGTACACCTGATTGTAAGTAGGGATGAAGATTATATATTTTGAATGTTTATGGATAAATGAATGAATGGATCAATGGATGAATGGATGGATGATTGGACGATTAGATGGATGTCTGAATGCATCAATGAATATATGAATGGATGGATGGAAAAATGAATAAATGAATAGATAGATGACTGAATGAATGAATGGATCAATGGATGAATAGATGGATGATTGGACGATTAGATGGATGTCTGAATGCATCAATGAATATATGAATGAATGATTGAATGGATGGATGGAAAAATGAATAAATGAATAGATACATGACTGAATGAATGAATGGATCAATGGATGAATAGATGGATGATTGGACGATTAGATGGATGTCTGAATACATCAATGAATATATGAATGAATGATTGAATGGATGGATGGAAAAATGAATAAATGAATAGATACATGACTGAATGAATGAATGGATCAATGGATGAATGGATAGATGGATGGATGGATGGATGGATGAATGGATGGATGGATGAATAGATGGATGATTGGACAATTAGATGGATGTCTGATACATCAATGAATATATGAATGGTGATTAAATGGATGGATGGAAAAAGGAATAAAGGATGACTGAATGGATGGATGAATGAATGAATGGATGGATGGATAAATGGATAGATGGATGGATGGATAAATAGATGGATAAACGAATGAATGAATGAATGAATGGATAGATGGATAAATGAATGAATGAATGGATGATTATGCAAGTCAATGGATGAATGGATTTTTAGTAGCCAGTCACTGGCAGTCAGTCACCTGCATTGCAGCTGGTTTGAAGGAAACAGTAGCATAGACATGAGAATGAGCAGCAATGGAAGCTTTAGTAGGCTCAACCTCAAATATTTCTGTTGTACTTTTATGTTTAGACAATGTTGATTTAGTAGCTACATGTATGTTAATATCGCAAGGAATCTATATAGGAGAGAATGAACGATCAATCAGTCTATGTAGAAGACTAAGAAGAGTACTGAGTTTCGAGTTAACTCAGTTAAGTTAATACCACAGAGAGTAAATCAAGTGTTATTTCATAGAGTCTAATTGAACTGAAGTGCTTCAAGATTCTAACTGCTGTCTTGAGGTGTCCACCAATATTCTTACCTTATTGCTGTTTATAATTCTGAATCTTGCTTTTGAGTTGTGTCCTACAATAACACTTTTGAACATAAACTTTCTCTCTGACTCTCCATATACACCAATACATCCATCCTGTGGAAGATAGATAGATAGATAGATAGATAGATGGATCAATGAATGGATGGATGGATGGATGGATGGATGGGATGGACAGATACATGTGTAGCTAGATAGATGGATGAACAGACACATGGATGGGATTGATATTGGATAGATTGATAGAGAATACATGTACATGTAGCTGGATAGATAGATGGATCGATGGATAGACACATGTAGCGATATAAATAGATAGATGTAGTAACGTCTCATCTCTTAACCTCATGGAATTGATGTTCACCTAGCACTCCTAGTTGCTTACAAATACGATGTTCATCAAATATGGAGGACAGATCAGAACTGTTGATACCAGGAACAAGAACCTCAGCACAAATTTTATACCTTAATGGCATATCCCTTTTATTACTATCTGATATCTCAATAGACAGAGGCTGGAGGAATAAATTGGTAATAGCAGACAAGATAGACTGTAGATGTATATATGTACATGTACGTCTGTATGCATACCAAGTACTCTGTACATACACACATCTACACATTTAAATCTCTAACGCATCTAAACCTCGGTTTTCTCTAACCAATCCATACATACAAACACTTCCTCTATCTCTCTGATCAACCCATACATACAAACATACATCTAAACTTCCTCTATCTCTCTGATCAACCCATACATACAAACATACATCTAAACTTCCTCTATCTCTCTGATCAACCCATACATACAAACATACATCTAAACTTCCTCTATCTCTCTGATCAACCCATACATACAAACATACATCTAAACTTCGTCTATCTCTTTGATCAACCCATACATACAAACATACATCTAAACTTCCTCTATCTCTTTGATCAACCCATACATACAAACATACATCTAAACTTCCTCTATCTCTCTGATCAACCCATACATAGATGCCATACCTCTTCATATTTCCCTTGTCTCTCTGCTATACAGTCTACAGTAATGGATTGTGATTGTCCAGGAGCCACCACACCAGTAGCAGGAGCAATACTGAAGAGTCCAAGAACTAAACGTTGACTAGTAACTCCCATAACTTCATATCTGATGGAAGTATTAAAAAGATATAATATTTATACATGTATATATTACACACAATTATTATTATTATTATTATTATTATTATTATTGTCATTATTGTTGTTGTTGTTGTTATTTAACTGTTCCATTTATGCAGGTATTACCTGAGAGATTCTTTAGTTCTTGTAGATGTTCCAAACTTACTAGAAACAGAAGTGGAATGAGAAGGACTACTCAAGTCACCTTTCACTCTCTTACTCAACTGAACAGGAGGCATGTTCCTATAAAGTGTAATAATATTACCAATAACTACACATTGGTGCTGTTTAAGTTTGACCCAAACCACTTTATACACCTAACAAGGACATCATTATGTAACTCTAGAATGGAAAATGGCTAACAATGGGCACACTAAACCTTTTGGTATGCCTAATATTAACTATAATAGTTACATGTGCTATACTAAAGGATATCATAATCAATGTATGATTTGGTACTGACGGTCTTAATTTCTGTAGTTCAAGAGGTAATCTTTTACTGATTGAATATCTGAATTCAAACTCTCCCTTGTTCTCTATAGTGAAATTATTGGACTTTCTACTGGTGATTACCAGACAACCAAAATTAACATCATTCAGTGGTGTGATAGAATATCTATGGAGGTAAATAAAGATGAATCGATGGATGGATGGATGGATCAATGGGATTGATAGATGGATGGATGGATCAATGGGATCGATGGATGGATGGATGGATCAATGGGATCGATGGATGGATGGATGGATCAATGGGATCAATGGATGGATCAATGAATGGATCAATGGGATTAATGGATGGATCAGTGGATGGATGGATGGATGGATGGATCAATGGGGCGGATGGCTGGATGGATGGATGGATCAATGGGATTGATGGATGAATCAGTGGATGGATGTATGAATGGATGATATACACACATGTAGATGGACAGATGAATTAATGGTGAAGTGAATGATCAGATAGATACATAGATGAGTAGATCTATAGATGTTACACACTCACTTTGAAAATACAGCTCTTGCAGAGAAACGTACAGGAATGTTAGCAATAACTTCACCATGATCACCAAGATGTACATCAATAACCTACAGTAATGAATTATAAATTAATTTAACCATCAATATCATCTATCAATCGATTCTATTCATCCATCCATCTGTCCATCCATCTGTCTGTCCAGCCATCCATTCATTCCACCCTTCATCCATCTATCTAAAGTTCATCCTTTCTTAGTTGTATACATACATGTTGCTATGAGAAGTGTATTACCTGACATCTCAGTATAGGTTCATCTCTAATATGTATTTCCCTGTCAGGTTTGAAGAGAATAGAAACAGTTTGAGATTTCTCACCAGCATACAGCACATTTTTAGTAGGATTCAGAACAAACCATTTGGAATAATCCAATCCTTCAGAACTAACATCAAATAGGAAGCTACAGTGACAATTGAGAATAGATGGATGAGTGAATAAATGGATAGCTAGATATATAAGTAAATAGATGTATAGATGGATTAGTGGATGGATAAATAGATTTATGAGTAGACAGATGTATATATGGATGGAAGATGGCTAGATGGATGAATGGATGGATGAATACCTAGATAGATAGATAGATACATGTAGTTACAAATGACACATACTTACTTGTAAGCCATTTCATATTTTCCTCTGTTCTTCAGTTGTATTGATAGTTTCAATTCTTCATGTACCCTCAAACAACCAAAATCCAAACCTCCATCAGTACCTGATGAGACAACAATAATACATATCTAAGTACTGAAAGATGTAACCACAATTTAAAAAGGGAATCCATTCATAAATCATGCAACCACAATGTAGAGACAATCTGAATTTTGCATATCTCTGTACATGTATGAAATATAACACAAGAAATACTTAGTCTTACCTTTAGGGAAACTAATATCTAATGCTACATCATAGGCCTCCGCTTGTATTTGTACACTCTCAACATGCATTAATCCAATGATCTGTTCAACATCTGAAATCTGTGAGTAAGAGATATAGATTTCATATATCTTATGTATCTATCCATCCATCCATCCATCCATCCATCCATCCATCCATCCATCCATCCATCCATTAATTCATCCATCCATCCATCCATCCATCCATTTATTCATCCATCCATCCATCCATCCATCCATCCATTCATCCATCCATCCATCCATCCATCCATCCATCCATCCATCCATTCATCCATCCATCCATCCATCCATCCATTCATCCGTCCATTCATAAATATATCCATTATTGATAGTTATATACAGGTACATACATACATACACACCTCAATTTTAAAAGCTTTCTTGGGGTAGTTGATAGGTTTCACAGCTCTGAAATGCACATTTAATGGAAACTCAGATTTTGGTTGTACAATCCCTTGTTCTTGACTGAAACAAAACTCCTCTCCTAGAGTTTCTATACCACTCAGTTTCCATGCAGCAGCCAGAAGAGTATTATTACGAAGATGAAGTACTCGAGTTTCACGTCTACATTAACAACATAATAATTATAAGTTTAAGGCAATACATTACTTATATTATTATGTATCGTCCCCCCCTGTAGGAAGCCTTCACTCACAGAAAGGATTCTTCATGCTGCTCACATATTGTATTTTAACATGCTGCATGTATATTGTGTAAACATGTGTACAATATGTGTGCGACATCCATGCAGAAAAGTAGATGTACACATCCAATTTTTACTGTCCTACACACATCCTGCATATATGTGCAATCATTTAATCACCTGTGAAGTAGTACTTTACCAAAGTCTAACATCTTCTTGTCTACTTTCAGTTCAGGCTCCACTCCAATACATGTAATTGAAAATGTAACAGGTTGTGGATTATGTTTGACAGAACAGACTATGGCATCCCTGAATTCTCCAGAAGACTTTGGATATGCCCATATAGTCAGAGTCTGCAAGAAGAGAGTAATTCAGTTTTGATAATTGTTACTGGATAATACAAAATCATTCATTTATGAAAAGTCAGGGACACACAAACTAAAATAGAATCACATTGAGTTAAAACTGAGTCATTATAAATTCATGGAAATTGCTATGGAAACGAGTAGATAAAGCTTCTTTTGCACATGTATAGTCAACTGATCATTTCAGATAAGTCCCAGATTAATAGGCATTCTTTTTTTTTAGGGAGGCAGTGTGGTGTAGTGGTTAGAGCTTGGGCCCCTTGATCGCAAGGTCGGTGGTTCTGGTTCTGGTCTTGGCATGTTGTTTTCTGGGAAGGAGAGTATTCGTCTTTTCCTACATAACTTCAATTGTATCAGTTCACGTATAAAGTGTGATCATAACAGTGATTAAACCCATAGTAGTGCACACTGTGATCGGCTCAGTTTCATTCAACATGATTCAACTTTAACTGCACTAATCCTTCACTGCTTTTGCACAAAGATTAATAATAATAATTGGATGGATGATGAGGCTAGGCACCATAATACCCACATGTTCTTAACCAATACATACATTGACTGACCTGAGATTCTCCTGTTTGCAGAGTCATACTAGGTGGTTCTAAGAGGAATGTAGATCCATTTGCATCTTGACGAAAACAGAACGATACATCACTTGTCATTTGTCCTGGATTACTGATTGTTATTCTTTCCATGTTTTCTGGATATCTTCCTTCTCTAAACTTGTCTCTTGGCTTGCCACAATGGAGGGGACCAAATTGATACTCATCTATACCTAAGATGTATCTTTTTTGAATTATCTCTCCTTTCTTCACTGTTTTCTTGCGATGTGGAAACACAACTCTATCAAATGAAATGTATTTCATTGGATATACATGTACATGTATAACTCCCTCTCCCTCTCTCTTACCTTGGTTCTTTACTGATGGTTGGAAATTGACATAAACCTCTACAGAATAGTTGATAATTTCTTCGAGTACCAACAATTTCAAAATTTAGAGTTTGATCGAACTGTCCCTCTTCATCAGAAGTAAATTGAAATTTTATCTTACATTCTCCTTTGGCTGGGATTATCCATCGAGAAGGAGCCGGTCTATGAGAAGAGAAACGATATTTATCAGTCATAAACACTACCTCTTACAGTAGTAGTATATATATTAGTATTATTATTGTATTGTGTATTACATATGTACTAATATTAATAGTTATGTATTACATATATAAGTACTTAATGTATTACATCATGGGCTCCTGATTACAGATTACATATATTAGTTATGTATTAGTAATGTATTACATCATGGGCTCCTGATTACATATATTAGTTATGTATTAGTAATGTATTACATCATGGCTCCTGATTACATATATTAGTTATGTATTAGTAATGTATTACATCATGGGCTCCTGATTACATATATTAGTTATGTATTAGTAATGTATTACATCATGGGCTCCTGATTACATATATTAGTTATGTATTAGTAATGTATTACATCAGGGGCTCCTGATTACATACATTAGTTATGTATTAGTATTATTAGTAATGTATTACATCATGGGCTTCTGATTACATATATTAGTTATGTATTAGTATTATTAGTAATGTATTACATCAGGGGC
>OX345642.1:555000-707500 GCA_947044365.1 Petrosia ficiformis | reverse complement strand
TAATGTTCCTCCAACTTCAATTGGTGGAAGGAAGAGACGATGTTGGCTGTCATATCCTCTTACCCATCTCAATATCTGAAGTCAAAGATTGATGTATTCATAGATATATATATATAGACAAATATATACAATTACATGTATATATATATAATATATCTAGCCAAGTTGTGTGCATTCTATCCATTCACCTATCTGCATGTCTATCTACGTATCCATCCATCCATCCATCAAATTCTAAATGATAGTATGTCTATAACTATCTCTCTCTATCTTCACCTTTTCTTCATCCGAATACTGCTTATCAAATTCCAAAGAATAAATCTCTACAGGATAATCCATTGGATTAGTAACAGTGACTTCTCCATCTGATCCACCAGAGGAAGGCAAGATGGGAAGAAACTCTATCAAGTTTTTGTCAAAAACCACTTGAGGTTCACTACCTCGTCCTACAACATTCAAAATGAGATTAGCTTGAGGGTTTTGATGAATGACCAAAGGAATTTTGTCTGTGTAAGGCAACTGCAAAAAAATGGATGGATGGATCAATGGATAGACAAATGGATGGATAGATGGATCAATGGATAGAAGAATGGATGGATAGACAGTTCAATACATAGATGAATGGTTGGACACATGGATCAATAGATAGAAGAATGGATGGATAGACAGTTCAATAGATAGATGAATGGTTGGATACATGGATCAATAGATAGAAGAATGGATGGATAGACAGATCAATAGATAGATGAATGGTTGGACACATGGATCAATAGATAGAAGAATGGATGGATAGACAGATCAATAGATAGATGAATGGTTGGATACATGGATCAATAGATAGAAGAATGGATGGATAGACAGATCAATAAATAGATGAATGGTTGGATACATGGATCAATAGATAGAAGAATGGATGGATAGACAGATCAATAGATAGATGAATGATTGGACACATGGATCAATGGGTAAGTACATGTAGATCTTACCTCTTCACTTGGCATAAATTTGACCTGTACATCAATTTTCTGTCCAGGAAGCAATATTCCACTACTAGGCACAAGCTCAAAGTATTTTGGAGGAGGCTTCTCTTTGATTTTCTTGCGAATGTGTAAAGGAGTGTGTTTTGGAATCTATATATATTGATAGCACAATGTGTAGTATTATTACTGTATACAATGTACAATGAAGTACTGACCTTCTTTGGAGGCTTATCTGTGATAGCATTCCATTGACATCTAGAGAAAATAATATCAATGTATGAGAAACTGTCTATCCATCTGTCTGTCTGTCTGTCCCATCTGTATACCCATTCATCTGTCTACCTGTCTATTTATCCCTCCGTCTCTGTCTGTTTGTTTGTCTATCCATCTATTTGTCTGTCAATCTGTATGCCCATTCATCCGACTCTGTCTATCTGTCCATATATCTCTCTATCTCTGTCTGTCTGCATATCTTAATATATCTATGATGCATATATCTTACTTCACTTGTAGTGGATTGTGAAGTCTTATTGTAATGATATGACATTGTCCGCATATCACTGTACCAAACTGTAACTCTGTACTAGAAACCTCCATTGTGGGCAAAGTTACATTAGCCTCTAGTTTCAATTGATAAATAGGACCCTTTTGGAGCTGAAATAACAAAGTATAAATGTAATTTATATGTAATATTTATATACATAGAAATTATAACTTTATATATACAGTATATATATATATATATAGTAAATACATGTACATGTACAATGTGATGATACATAAGTACATTGAACTTATGTACTTGAAAAGGCAGTACAGCTTCAACATGTCCAAGCTGACAGTTGACTGATGCAGGATCAAAATGGACATCAAAATCAATTGACTCATATTGAGGAGCACCAGGTAATGATTTGACTTTACTAGCCAAATTGATAGAGAACCCAGTGCCAGTAAGAGAAGAGTGTGCAGGTGTGAAAGAGAGAGGGAAGGAACCAATGTTTGTTAGGGTCACATGATGTGAGGCAATGAGACCTGATACAACACATCCAAAATCTAAAAGATATTCTGGCAGAGGTGGCCTGAGATGAAATAGAGAAGTGAATATAATTACATGTAGATGCTATTATAATTACATATACTTCACTAACCTCAGTTTAGTTGATTTGGTGTTATTAATATATTTCAGATCATTCTCTTGTACAAATTGTTCAATAGTCATCCTCTCTACCTCTAGTTCTAGTTCTGTTAGTGACCACTGTACAGGGATATGTGACAAATGAATACATATACATGTACATATACATGTATATACATACATACATACATACATACATACATACATACATACATACATATGTACATACATACATATATGCATACATACGCACACGTACCTCTTTCTTTTTACCCTTCCTCTTATCTGTCAATCTCTTTTTGACTTCATCTAGTTTACTACTAGATGATTCCAAAATGGGACGAGGTAATGAGAGGGAGAGACGAGGGTAGCTCCCCTCTCCAACAAGTGATATTACATCAGGTTCATAATGAGCAACTTGGATCTAATCAAATACAATAATAGTGATAGTTTTATTTAAGAGGAGAGTTTGTGTGTAGATACAACTATTGACTATAACAGCTACATTGTAATATTGTAGATACTTATTACCAGGTAGAATTATTATAAATTAATAAATACTGAACGTTTTGACCCGGAGGTCTTCTGTGATATAAGAAACATAAAATCAAAACAGCTTATTTATAAATGGCAGGTGATAACAACGTGTTCGTACAAAAGAAAGTATAAGCAATGACAGTACAGAAAGTACAAAAGTAGAGGATTGTTGGAACACAAAAGTAACAGGGTTTGATAATGATGGTACAAAGAGTATAAAGGTTTCGATTAGGATTGTGATTGTAAGACAGTGTCCCAAGAAGGGTTGATGTGTACTGAACTACATTGTAGTGTAAAGCCACTATCATTGTTTATACAATACAAGTTACATTATAATGAAGTGATGGAATACGAGTATGCCTCTATAATCAGGACCTAATATAATACCTGTATTAGTTTCTTGAAGGGTTGTGGTATCCCAGGAAAGAATCTTATGTGAAGTATTTCACTCTCAAGAGCCTGTATTTGACCCTGTGTAACATTTGTATGTGATATATACATATGTATAATACATACAATTTTATTGAAATAATACATGTACACATACATACATGTACATGTACACATGCATACGTGTAAATGTACACACACACGTACATGTACATGTACATTATATGATGATAATAGTTCAATTACCATTGCAGGTGAGACAGATACTTGTCCTGGTAACAAGTCTGTTGTCATGGTGATCCCCAGGACACAGAAGTCCATTGATACTTTACCAGTATTAGTTACCGTGACTTCCTCTTCATATATACTATCATATATCTAAAGTAATTTATACAGTCATGATGTATATATGGAAGGATAGATAGATAGATGGAGAATAAATAGACTGATACATGTAGATGGAACTATAGATGGATGGATGGACGAATGAATTTGTGGAAAGATAGATAGATAGATAGATAGATAGATAGATAGATAAATAGATAGATAGATAGATAGATAGATGAATAGATAGACAGATACATTTAGCTGGATCTATAGATAGTTAGATGAATGAATGAATACATGGATTGATGGATGGATGGATGGATGGATGATGGATGCATGGATGGATGTATGGAGGACGGATAGACTGACAGATGAATCGACGAATGGATGAATTGATTTTATGCATTTATCTACTCCCCAAACATACATGTACATACCACACTTCCAAGTTTAATATTTTTTTTGTCAATTTTGTATTCTATTGTAGAAGCTTCACCAGCTAGTATAAGTTGATATGTTGGTCCACCATGAACTTTACATGCTGCAACGACTTCTGTGGTAATGTCTGAGTGTCCATAAAATGTGATTTGAATGTCTTGAGTTTCACCAGATTGTAATGTTCCATAGAGAGGAAGAATATCAAATACCTGAGTGAAAAATACAATGAATGGATGAACGAATAGATAGATAGATATGTATACAGATAGAAAAATAGATAGATAGATAGATAGATAGATAGATAGATAGATAGATAGCTAGATAGATAGATGGATAGATAGTAGATAGATAGATGGACAGACCAAAAGTACATTTGTAACTAACATATAGAAGATAATAATACAGTAATCTGCCTACTTGTTCTATTCCAATAGGTATAAAAGGATTATCAACAATTTCCCATGGCTGTTGTCTTGGAGTTGTTACTCCTTCCTCTTCTTCCTCTGTGTGTTCGGATCCATTTTCAGTACTCATTTCCGATGGTGGTAAAGACTGAGAAAACTCTGTTGACATTCCTCCTTCCAAATCATATGGCACGACAGGAACTATAGGTACACTTTCTCTCTCAATGTCGTCATCATCATCCATCTCTTCTTTATCTTCTACACTTTTTTCTTCTTGTTCGTGTAGCTCTTTTCTCTCACAAGGACTTGGAGCAACAACATTCACAATAATCCCTCCCATCATTTCAGAATTAGTTGTGAGTTGAGGAAGACTAACACTAGAACTTTCCAGTGAGTCATTCTCACATTCACTTTGCATGTCAACTCCCTCGTCATCATTTACAGGATCTGTTCTCTGTATTGGTGGTCTCTTTAAGAAGGACCATGTGTACTTGACTGGAAGAGGAGATGTGTTAATTAGTTTGAGATACTTCACTAATTCTGTGTCGTTCAGTATCGAACCAAATTCAATTCTATTGGTTTCAAACTCTAGATTAGGGAAGTATACCTCAGCTTGAAGAATGATGTAATCCTAGGAAATGTAAATATATATAGAACATTGGATAAACATTCAGTCATACTAGAGACTGGAGGTATATGACTCCTAGTCTCATGACACAACATCATCTATACCAAAGTGCAGTAACATGTATTAGATAGAGGTACAGTTTATTAGAGACTGGAGGTATTCAGTTTGTCAATATCATCTATATCAAAGTGTAGTAACTTATATACATATCATTTACTTTTTGTGGATGTTCTTTATAAGCTATTTCTAATCTTTGATTTTCCACTCGACTGTTCTTATCCACACAGTATGTAGAATCATACATAATTGTTAATGGTACTTCTTCATCCGACAAGAGCTGTAACTCCTAGCATATAATAATGTAATACATATATGTATAATATAGTAACACAGAAGTTAACATATCACCCATCGTATACATGATGTACATGTATGTAAGTATAATATCTACTATACTGTCTATTGACTATACATTATAGAGTTGATGTACATACATAACACATGTACGTATAATGTAGTATGTACATGTATAACAGACGAGTTAAGGTTAATACAATATCATATCCTTCATCCTATATAATGTATATACATGTGTATATGTATATCATCTATACATCACATCATACACAGGTAATATAGTACCATTCTATTATGATCATACTAACCAGTGTAAAGTGTTGTCCTTTCTTAGAG
The DNA here is from genome assembly GCA_947044365.1 of Petrosia ficiformis. NCBI lineage: Eukaryota > Metazoa > Porifera > Demospongiae > Haplosclerida > Petrosiidae > Petrosia > Petrosia ficiformis. The sequence goes on along the minus strand of OX345642.1, from coordinate 701,968 downwards.
TTTAATATCATACTGAATGGATAACTACAGCTAAGTACTGCAGTCAATGGAAGAGGAGACACACTTGAGATAGTCAAATCTTTAGTGTGTTTTAGAAGCTCACTACCAGGTGTCTGAAAGGACCAGGTGATAATAACGATGTTGTTTTTCATATTTATAACTAGTATGGATACGTACCTGTTCAGTGATGAATTTAAGTTCTCTGTGACTGAATTTGAGTAATGGAGCTATAAAATGTGCACTAACATCAACTGTCATTATCCTCTCTTTGTGTGGATTACGTCCAATAACAGAGTGACAAGTCAAACGTTCATTGATAGTCTGAGGACTGAGAGACACAGTTTAAAACATTAAAAAACTAAATATAAGGTCTTTGAAGTAGTTACAAGTTACAACCATTTTAATATAGTGTGAACTATAGATTGAAAAGGTGATACAGAACTAGTTATGATAGTTATATAAAAGTCAAGTCAGGAATAGTACTACCTGTCATTATTGCAGTCATGTGATTATGTAGGATAATGGAAAGTGAAGTTTTGTGCAATAGCAACTGTCATTCATATGTGCTCTGAACACTGAGTTCTGTGCAAGTGTAACTCTATTAGTACAACAGACTCTTGATCAAACTGAAGTGTTTGTTCAGGAGGAAACTTATGGATAATTTCCAAAGGAATTAGTTACGGTAAACTATTAGTTAATTCAAATTTCATTTAACCTCTGAATGTGAACTTTATTGCAAGTTTGACAGAATAAAATTTCAAATTTAATAAAAAAATTGAAACTCCATACAGTAGTAAGGTTATAATTCAATCTCATACACTTTCTGTATAGTATTCTACAATGACATCATTTGGACTTAATTATTATTTTTTTCTTCATAATTATATATTTGTAGATTACTATATAGTTTTAACATTGTTATTTCTTATACTGAATTGTGTTATACTAACTATTGTTCTGATTGTCTTATGTAGACTATTGTCTGTCTAGTTATGCTAAGGTATACTTAATGTAGACTATTGTCTGTCTAGTTATGTTAAGGTATACTTATGTAGACTATTGTCTGTCTAGTTAGGTATCTTAATGTAGACTATTGTCTGTCTAGTTATGTTAAGGTATACTTAATGTAGACTATTGTCTGTCTAGTTATGTTAAGGTATACTTATGTAGACTATTGTCTGTCTAGTTAGGTATCTTAATGTAGACTATTGTCTGTCTAGTTATGCTAAGGTATACTTAATGTAGACTATTGTCTGTCTAGTTATGTTATGGTATACCTAATTGTCTTAATGTAGACTATTGTCTGTCTAGTTATGTTATGGTATACCTAATTGTCTCCAACAACTGCTGTATATAAAAGCACATGTCATTTTTACTAAGAGAGACTTTGAGTTACCAACAAGTGACATAGTTGTAGTATATGTAGTTAAGTATTATCATTACTTTGAGGATTGTCCTGTAATTACAACAGTTTGTGACTGATACGAGGAGAGTATGAATTTATCTGGAGAAATCTGAAACATTGGTCTTGTGAGGCTATCAATCTCGGGTTTCTGTGACTGTAGAATTGGTATTATATAGTAACACAGCACTCAGTACTGTACTGTACCTTTTTAGCAACATCACGTCGGTCTCTGCTTGTTCTTTTCAGCTCAGCTTTCTTCAGCTTCACCATGGAGAAACCTTCAGTAGTCCATGATAAGGCCTTTAACAAAATAAACAACAAATGTGTAAGAATAAATTATCTGTATGTTTGTGCATGTGTAGTTCACTATTTAGAATAAATTATATTATATATGTGTGTATATATATTATATATGTAAATGTATAATAAACATTCAATTACGCATATGTATATACAAATATTACATGTATATAGTTACTATATAATATTCACCTGAGTTCTTCTTCCTCTGTTAGTGAGTGTAAATTGACTACAGCATTTTTGAGAAGCGAAATGTGTCCCCAGGTTCACATTGGGATATAGAGAAGGGTAGCTTACAATAGTGGTACCCTTACCCTCGGCACAAAGGGGAACAGTGTAAGATACTCCACACATAACAACAACTGTAAGTTTATCAGTAAATCTATAGATGAAATAGTATATTCATCATACAGAGTTGTCTAATTTCTGGTATTATAACTTTGGTTCACCTGATAGAATCATCTAATTCAGCAACTACTGATATCTCCATCTTTTGTCTAGGTGGTACAACTCCTGATGGTGGCTGGATTACAAACACACTGTTCTCTCTCATCTGTCATATATAATAAAACATACATGTGTATGTATGTATAAATGTAAGTGTTTGTGGTTTTTAATATATATAATTATATGTATGTGTGACTGTGTGTATATGTTCAGCACAATCTGGGAATTTGCAGAATCCGCAGATTATGTTACTCAACACAAGATCCACAGAACACTGCCAATCTGCAGATTGGCACACACTAATTGCACAAACTGTTGAACCACAAGCAATCACAAATCCCTCCTTAATATTACACTATCCTGTGATGTTTCTCTTCATTGATGATCCAGAGCAATGAATGTTGTATGTGTATTTAAGAAGTAACAGAGAAATCTGTTAAAATGGAAACTTATTTACTTGTTTAACATGTCCTGTCTAAATAGCTTTCTCTTTATCAGTTGTGTACAATAATTGAAGGGTCCTGTGCAAAAACTCTCTAAGTCCGAAAAATTGAAAATACTTATTATTTGATCAAAGTGTTTATCTAGTATTATGTTATCCTTTCCCCAAAGCTTTCATTCTAAAAATTTTCACATCTTTATTTCTAAATGATTTTATCCATGATTGTATCACTAGAGGCTACATATTTAATAAAATTTATACGAGGAGGGCATGGCCACGATAAAGTTTCCAATAAGAAAAACTCCTATGATACCTATGCAAAATAGCAAATTAGTTGACTTTAAAAAGTAGCAGACAAACATGTACCTCCATAATATCATCAATTTTATTAGTCTATTACTGGTTCTGATGTCAATGGCAATGAATCTGATTAATCGTGTATCACTAGTATTCCATCATTCCAGTGATTATATCACATACCAGTTGCCAAATCATCACTTATTTATCATGTTATTAGATTGTGCACATTCTAAATGTTATTGTAACAAATAGCCTTTGTAACACTTGATTAATTATTAATAAACTTTAATAAAATTTAATTAACCCTGTTTTTCTCAAAATTTTGAAATACGGACTTAGGGAGTTTTCGCATTGGACCCTTCAATTATAAAAATTCAAAATTACATATTTTGTGTTCTAATATTTTTCAAAAAGGGAGGGATTTGTGGTTGTTGTAATAACACAACAGTATGCCTATTTAATATTGCGCAATCTGGGAATTTGCACAATCAGCAGATTGTGCAATGCATGCCAATCTGCAGATTGGCATGCATTCTGTGGCAGTTTGCACAATGCAATCTACAGATTATGCAATTTCCCAGATTGTGCAGTGCAGAACACACATACACACACACATATATATATATAATTATATGTATATTTTGTGTATGGATGTACATGTGTTGTGATGTGTTGTGATGTGTTGTTTCCTCTGTGCTAGCTTGCTGAGCACATGATTTTCCATGTATGGTATGTATGTGTTTAGGTATGCATGTATGTAACTACGTATGTATGTAGTTGCACTTGAAGTAAATTGGGCATAAATAAATATATATAATAAATCTTATTATATGTATAAATCATCTTACAAAGATAGCCTCAAATTCAGCTTCAATCTCAGACTCGTTACTGAGAACCAGTCTCTTTGGAACGGGAGTGAGAACTGGACACACACCCCAATCCAAATGAGACGGATTGACACTAATTACAGGACCCTCTCCAATACAATGAATCTCTACATGTTGAGGAGGGTCTGAACTTCCAATTATACAGAAACAACAGTTGACAGTTAATTGTCCTGTGGTTTGAGTGTGTATAGTTAATGGAATGGATAATTGCTGTTGAGGACCAACAACACCCTGTGTGAAGGAGACAAGAGATGAATGAATATAATATAGATTATCAGACAAATAGATGAACTTTCAAATCTTACTTTCAACTGGGTACTCTTATGGGATTAACTTATTATATTAGTTTAAATAGATAAACAGACAGATAATATAGATTTGGAGAAAAAATACTGAATTCTAAGATGGGAGTTGAATCCATAACACTGGCTTGCTATATGCCACTGTTACCAAGCAACTAGGACTAGCTGGTAGGGACATGGATTGACTGATTGGCCCCTATTGGGACATTTCCATGGAGGGAGGTGTTGACACAGACAGACAGAAAGATACATAATTATATTACCTTTGGTTTTGTGGTTTCGCACAAAATGGGTGAATTGTCGGGCTGTGAAATATAAAAATCATACATAAACCAGATATACATACATATACTGTACATTGCACATATACATTGTACATTGCACATAATGTCTCACCATTTTAGTCACAGGAATTTATATTCCAATAGATGGATTGTATACACAGTTATAATGTACTTTGATGTCTTACCATTTTAATCATTTCACAGGAAGATAGGTTGTTATTGTATTTTAATGTCTTGCCATTTTAGTCACAGGAATTTATATTTCAATGGATGGATTGTATATACAGTTATAATGTACTTTAATGTCTTACCATTTTAATCATTTCACAGGAAGATGGATTGTTATTGTATTTTAATGTCTCACCATTTTAGTCACAGGAATTTATATTCCAATAGATGGAGTGTATATACAGTTATAATGTACTTTAATGTCTTACCATTTTAATCATTTCACAAGAATTGTATATAATTATGTATAATTATATTAGATTGTATATACAGTTATAATTGTTATACTTTGATGTCTTACCATTTTAATCATTTCATAATGAGCTGGTAGTGTGTGTGTATTAGAGAGCTTAATATTCAGTGTGTATGGATGAGTGATAAAACAACGTCCATAATCCAGACACATAGGACTCAATACAACAGCTGGTACAATAGAACTATGTTTGAAAATAATAAACAAAATTTATGATTGGTAACTTCTAAGTTCACAGCATAGAGTTTTGATTTAATCCCTGAAAGTATGTATAACAACTGAAGGAACAATTCTAAAATATCAAATTCAATGTGGATTTTATTAGTTTCAGTATGAGGATATCTGAATTCCTGTAGTTATAATATCTTACTTTGCTTTAAGTGGTAGAGAGAACACATCATTACCAACCTCCTTGATGTCTACTATCAGAAATGTGGAGTAATTCTTTACATGTCGTGGAGTGAATATCACCTGAATGTATGAGAAATAGTTTAAATAAGACAATCAGCTTTATTGATTGTCTGATCATGATCTATATTGCTTGTATAAATTCTGTTCATACAAGAGCATAGAAACATCTTATAACATAGATGTGTAGTCTCATTCCCAGACAACTTTTTGAGACGAGTCTGGTACTACATGTATAATTACAAAATTTATTATGATAATTGTTATTTAATTCCATTTATAGTATTAGTATTACTATTATTATTACAGATTATGGTAGTATAACATCATTACTATGACATTGAATTATATGCCTACATGTATGTACATGTATATAAAATGCGAGTAGTGATCGTGAATTAGTAAACTTGTCAGCATGATGGAAAGTGAAAGAAGGTCAAGAGGTTGTTGTATCAGGTACCGTAGATCTTGTTGTGTAGGATGTGTCTGTTCAAAAGGAATACTACTTCTCTTAACATGGAGTGTGTTAATTCATGGCTTTAGATATTACTTGTATTTTCAGTTTTTATCAATGTCAAATGACTTTGTATATTTTTTCATTGCTGTCTCAGTAGTTCAAGCTGTTGTTTTCCTTCTGTATCCTGTTTCTGGCCTCTTAGGTGAGGTTTGCTTGTCTCGATATAAACTCATGATTGCTGGTACCATACTTTCATTGATTGGTGTGGTTATTGCTGTACCTACTGCAACAGCGGAAATTTTCAAAATAGAAGAAGATAGATTTGACGCAGAATGCTCTAGTCATTGTCCATTGGTTATTCCTGCTTGTGTTGGTCTAGTAATATATCAGTTTGGATTAGGACTATTTGAATCAAATGCTATACAGTTTGGAACAGATCAGTTACAATTTGCTTCTAATGACAAGTTAAGTGTGTTTGTTAACTGGTACTTTTGGTCTTTATACATCACTAACATTTTGCATCCATTTGCTTTTACTGGAATTTACTTCCACTTATCTTCTACCAATTTTAAAATATCTATTGGTCTTGCTGGTTTGGGAGTTTTTTCGTTTATTTCAGTTTTTATTATCCTCTTCTGCTCTTGTTGTCGTAGTCACTTCACTACAGAACCAGTTAGTCGTATCAATCCTGTTAAACACATATTTAATGTTCTGAACTATGCAAGACGTCATAGCCAGCCTGTCTTTCGTAGTGCTTTCACTTATGGAGAAGTACCTTCCAGACTGGATCTAGCGAAGAACAGGTATGGGGGACCATTTACTACTGAAGAAGTGGAGGATGTTAAGACATTTGGTAGAATCATGTTGGTATTGATATCTCTGTTTGGATTCCTTCTTTTACCAAATACTCTAAAACCTTTAGCAGTGTTCATTAGCCAAGTTTCAGAACACTTTCACAACCTGTATTTCTCTATTAGTAATCTTGTTGTAAACATCCTACCTGTTCTACTGATTCCAGTACACATGTTGATTATAAGACCATGCTTTAATCGATACACATACAGGATCAGTATTCTAAACAAAATGGGAACAGGTCTCATATTAGTTGTGATTTCATCAGGCTTAATGACAGCTGTTGATATGTTACTCTCCAACTTCATTGAAAGAATAGACGATTATGATTCTGCATCTGGTTATGAAGATGAAAAGCCACCTAGCTATATTCCTATTCTTATAATCCTATCACAGTTTCTTAATGGATTATCACTCATATTAATATTTCTCTCTGCTCTTGAATTCATTTTGGCTCAGGGTCCACGTAGTATGCAAGGTCTACTAATTGGACTGTGGTATGCTTTCCAATCGGTTTATGTACTGCTTCAAATTCCTGCTCTTTTTCTGCATACATATGAAGATTCTCATTATTGGCTACCTGCATTGAAGACTTGCTTAGCTGTACTCTCTTTGATTGTATTCATCATTGTATCTTGTTGTTACAAGTATCGTCAGAGAGAGGAATCATCTGAAATCAATCGACAGGCTATCATTGAGGAGTACACAGAGAGACAACTAAGATCAGTGACAGACTTTGACTACGACTATGATAATGAATACAGTTATTTGAGTGATTACTCATTCCATACTGTTGTTGTTTGAACAACAAGAGTGTTTTGTAATGGTTGTCAGTTTTTTTAGATGTACATGCACACACATTTTATATATAATCAGTCATACATCTCTAATAACATAGTTTACATTGATTGAACAAGAATGTTAACTAACACCTCCATGACATAACCATATACATAGATATAGCTTTTTACTATGTGTTTTACTATTCACTGAAGCTACTTATGTAGATATGGAAGTAGTTAGTTTGCTAAGGTACCATCCCATTCTTGTTTCTGTGCTTTGATATCCCTACATGTTCATTATTATGTATACTTGTTTCTACTCCTTTATTGAATCAATAGTTGATAAATGGTGAAGTAATCAACAGGATCATTTGTTAACTTTCTTCTTATATGGAGTGATATGGAAACAGCCAGTCATGCAGGACATATCTAATAACTTAGTTAATCTCCAGTAAATTATAACTGAAGTATATCACTGTAAAAATTGATTTGTTACTTCAACCAATTTTATTGTTGCTTCATCATTGTTCTATTTGTTGTTGAATATGAGTAGCCACTAGCCAATACAAATAAAATTTTGTTGGTGAACTATGTTACACAATCTTGTAGTCTTGACATTCATTTATAGTATATGCACTACAAAGTCCCACAGTTAACCCACACTGGAAAACTATTCAGCCATGAACAATGAATTACATCATTAGTACGTAATTAGTAAATGCACTCATCATTTGGCTAATAGTGTGGGAGGCTATTTGTGACTTGAGAGTATCGAATTCCATATAGAAGCAAATTATGTTCATAATTAATTATACCTTTATATATACAGCGGCTAATCCAGGGTGCTATAAACAAATATTGAGAATTTTCACTCGTATTCACTAACAGATAGAACACAGAAGCAAAAACATATAATTATTTATGATACTGTTTTAAACAATTTCAGTTTTTAAAGTATACGTATTTATGCACAAAACTGGTGAACATAGGTCAAAATGTCTTGCAGTTGGCTTAATATTTCCACACCACTTCTTTCTTATATGTAATTCTCAAGAATCAATTTTGGAGGAATGTTTGGCTCAAAAATAAGTTTGTGTAAGTTATCATATGAAATCATACAATCATGGTTGTATTATAAGAGCAGCATAGGCACAATTATGTTATTTACAGAATGGTGTTCATTCACCAAGAATTGTTGTAAAGTATTTGTTGAGGTCAGGAAACAGAACCATATGACAATATTTCGATGGAATTTAACTGTAAAAACATTTGTATTTGTGCTAAACTGCTTGATAACTCCATACACGTAGTTATGAAAATACATAATATTAATATGATCGACATTTAGTCTTTTTTGCTGTTTGCCAGTTCTTTACTTTAACAACGATCTCTGGTTATTTGGAAGGTCTTGTTAGTTATCAAAACACTCAATATCAAAAGCTATGTGGTATTCCTGTTTTAGTTTCATGCTGATCAGAATTTCCCTTCATATGTTTTTTATTGTTAGTATTAGTATGTAGTTCATTATCAACTTTATTCAAGAATGATAGAACATGTATGTTTGGATGTCAAGTTGTCAATGCCCAAAAAGCATGAAAAGGTTAGGATGACACAAGATGAATCAAATGATATCACGAAATTATATAAAATAGCTGCACTGCAAAAATAAAATCATTAATATATTGGTTAGTACAGTTCCAAGGAATAGTGTAAGTCATAATTTAATTGGTTGTTATGGATATATATGTAATTATAATCCAATAGTTGTAATTCAATATCCTTATCCTGTCTAATAAATGTACAAAGAAGCAGTTTTAATTAAATCACTGTAGGTTTCCAAACCTTTTTCATCTAATATGAGATATTAGGCATGATAATTGGTACATATATTTTAATATAATTAGTACAAAGTAGCTATGGGGTTAGATGTATGTATCTTGAACAACCAACTAATTGTTAAATCCTTGTAAAACGCACTAACCAATCTATTTTTGAAGTGTGCTTCCATAATTATAATAACATACATAAGTATAGCTAGAGTAAAAAGAAGGTATACTTATGCTTTTTTAATTTCATTTTGAAGTGTGCTTCCATAATTATAATAACATACATAAGTATAGCTAGAGTAAAAAGAAGGTATACTTATGCTTTTTTAATTTCATTTACAGTAATTATTACAGAGTATGGTAACTTCTCTCAGTATAACCTCATTACTATGATATTATTAACTTAGATGCCTACATGTATGTATATAAAATGTGAGTATTGAATTAGTGCATTTGTCAGTACGATGGAGAATGAGGAGAACCAGTCTGTACCGAACAGCAGAGAGTCAAGAGGTTGTTGTATCAAGTGTTGTAGATCTTGTTGTGTAGGATGTGTCTGTTCAAAAGGAATACTACTTCTCTTAACATGGAGTGTGTTAATTCATGGCTTTAGATATTACTTCTTTTTTCAGTTGTTATCAATTTTAAATTACTTTGCGTATCTTTTCATTGCTGTCTCAGTAGTTCAAGCTGTTGTTTTCCTTCTGTATCCTGTTTCTGGCCTCTTAGCTGAGGTTTGCTTGTCTCGATATAAACTCATGATTGCTGGTACCATCCTTTCATTGATTGGTGTGGTTATTGCTGTACCTACTATAACAGCAGAACTTTCCATTATAGAAATATGTATATTTGATAGTAAAAATGATATGCATTGCTCTGTTAACTATTCATATCTTATTCCTGCTTGTGTTGGTCTAGTAATATATCAGTTTGGATTAGGACTATTTGAATCAAATGCTATACAGTTTGGAACAGATCAGTTACAATTTGCTTCTAATGACAAGTTAAGTGTGTTTGTTAACTGGTACTTTTGGTCTTTATATACCGCTAACATTTTGGATTCATTCGGTTTTGTTGTTTGGTTGTTTTATGATGCTTTAAAACTATTTACTGCTTTTGCTGGTTTGGGAGTTTTTTCGTTTATTTCAGTTTTTATTATCCTCTTCTGTTCTTGTTGTCGTAGTCACTTCACTACAGAGCCAGTTAGTCGTATCAATCCTGTTAAACACATATTCAAAGTTCTGAACTATGCAAGATCTCATAGCCAACCTGTCTTTCGTAGTGCCTTCACTTATGGAGAAGTTCCTTCCAAACTGGATCTAGCTAAGAACAGGTATGGGGGACCGTTTACTACTGAAGAAGTGGAGGATGTTAAGACATTTGGTAGAATCTTGTCGGTATTGATATCTCTGTTTGGATTCCTTCTTTTACCAAATACTTTAACATCGTTAGCAGTGTTTTTATCCTATGATTCTTGGGATACACCATATTTCATTTTTTATTTCGTAAACATCCAAAATATTTTACCTGTTCTACTGATTCCAGTACACATGTTGATTATAAGACCCTGTTTTAATCGATACACATACAGGATCAGTATTCTAAACAAAATGGGAACAGGTCTAATACTAGTTGTGATTTCATCAGGCTTAATGACAGCTGTTGATATATTACTCTCCAACTTCATTGAAAGAATAGACGATTATGAGTTTGCATCTGGTTATGAAGATGAAAAGCCACCTAGCTATATTCCTATTCTTATAATCCTATCACAGTTTCTTAATGGATTATCACTCATATTAATATTTCTCTCTGCTCTTGAATTCATCTTGGCTCAGGGTCCACGTAGTATGCAAGGTCTACTAATTGGACTGTGGTATGCTTATCAATCAGTTTCTGTACTGCTTCAAATTCCTGCTCTTTTTCTACATACATATGAAGATTCTCATTATTGGCTACCTGCATTGAAGACTTGTTTAGCTGTAGTCTCTTTGATTGTATTCATCATTGTATCTTGTTGTTACAAGTATCGTCAGAGAGAGGAATCATCTGAAATCAATCGACAGGCTATCATTGAGGAGTACACAGAGAGACAACTAAGAGCAGTGACAGACTTTGACTACGACTTTGATAACGAATACAATTATTTGAGTGAATACTCATTCCATACTTTTGTTCCTTGAACAACAAGAGTGTGTTGTAATGGTTGTCTGTTTTGTTTTCAGATGTACATGCACACATATTTTATAATCAGCTATACAACTATAATGTATACTAGTTATTACATAGTTTATTTCCCTTGCAATGCTCACTTTTTATCTTCTTTAGTTCTCCTAAGTTCTTAATGTGTACGCATGTGTCCAAGGACTCTTTACCCTATCTTACTTTTTGTTTTGTTTTTTTTTGTTTTTTTTTGTTTTACACTTTATCTTTCAAATAAAGTATTTTTCCCCCATTGATTGTATGTTAACTAACACAATAATTAAACTAACACCTTCCATATAACTTTGTATACATCTTTTGTACTATGTCCTTCCTGTAGCTACTTATGTAGTTAGGCACATCCCATTCTTGTTTGATATCCCTACATGTTCATTCTTTTTTATTATAGTTGTTTCTATCCTTTTACTCAAGATTAAAATTTTGAAGGAATGTTAGGTTCAAAAATAATTTCGTGTAAGTTATAATAGTGTTCATATAAAATCATACAACCATGGTTGTATTCAAACAGCATAGGCACAATTATATTACTTACAAAATGGTGTCCATTTGTTGTAAAGTATTTACTGGTATTTGTATGATAATAACTATAATTATATATTTTATAATACATATTGAAGTACTTCAGCGGTTCATGGAGTTTGAATGTAGATCAAAATTAATTCAACACAGGACAGTTGTGTGTATAATGTTTATCACATAATGATGACCATTCTCTTTCACTTATAGCATTGTCTGTAGAAATATATAGTCCCACCAGTCCTAGACTATCTAGTGACTATGGCCATCTAGAAGGTCTTGTTAGTAATAAAATCATTCAATATCAAAAGGTAGGTGTTTATGATTTCTCTGTATATATATTATCAGTGATTTCGGCTCATCACTTGCAATAATTGAAAAGGCCAAATTTTCCCGGCCATCCTTACATAGAGAGTACTACCATACTCTCATTGTTATAATTATTTTAGTATAATTTTATACAAAATTGCTAGGGGTATTTTATAACAGACTGAGATCATTAAATTTATTTATATAACCTTTATTCCTTGTTGTATATTAGGTGGTAGGATTCCATTCTGAGGTTTAATAATGATTTCCTGACTACCAGTTCTCTTTTCTTTTTCTTCAAGTGGTACATGAAGGTCAAAGGTCATAGGAACCTCAGATGTATTAGTTAGAATGAGCTCATGGGTAACACGGAAACCTGAAAGATTATATACATGTATTATATACACAGACAGACACACAGACAAGCATACATATATACATTATATGCACGATATCATTAATATAAGCTGTACTAACCATACGAAATGGTACCAAAGTTTATTTCTGGAACATTGAACTGGAAAGTTGGACCAATTACAGTTCCTCTGTGAGATGTTAGTACAGTATATTCAATATAATTGTAGTCATTATTAACATACATTATTCTCAATTTGAGTGGTTCTGGACTTCCTTCAACCTGCCATATAAACTCTTCATCAAATTTACCCAATGTAGATGATGAGAAAGAAATCTACATGAATTACAGAATTGCACTCATGAAATGATTCATCTCACCATTGTATTGAGTACAAGCTAAAATACAGCTGTATAATATAATACGTAACAGCACTATTGAGTTGAGAAATCAACATACAAATTGAATTGATTCACTGTTGAAACACTAACATATAATTAAACTACATCACAGATGACTGCAACATACAATAATTGTACTAATGTCTAATGAATTGAGACACTATCAGATTGAACTATGCCCAGTTGAGACATGCATGTTTAACTATTCTTGTATTCATCAGTTCATACTGTGTATATACCATACATCTTCTAATCAATCATTGATACTAAACTTCATACTGTATGTAATGGTTTGTATATCCATATAACCTTGTTCATTACCTGAATAGCCTGTAGTCCATCAGGAAACAAGTGACCAGAAGATGGATTGAAAGAGAACTTAGGTCCAAACAAACTAGACGAAGGCTGGATTGCATAGTTAGCCTCAATATCACCCTTATTCACAAGAATCACCTGTAAGAATGAGGTTAGTGGATGTCCTATTGTCTTTACATGTAATACTTACCTCGTATGCATGTGCTGAGTTGACAAAAACATTTTGTATGTCCAGTGTATCAAATGAAAACTTTAGTTTTGGTCCAATTCCTTCTCCTTTGATTTTTAGAGGTAGACGACTCTCTCTACCAGTGACATCACAATATGCAACAGTAGAATGGCTAAAAGAAATCAATGGAATATTGTGATGACACTGTGATGTGATGTGATGTCACTCTCTCTACCAGTGACATCACAATATGCAACAGTAGAATGGCTAAAAGAAATCAATGGAATATTGTGATGACACTGTGATGTGATGTGATGTCACTCTCTCTACCAGTGACATCACAATATGCAACAGTAGAATGGCTAAAAGAAATCAATGGAATATTGTGATGACACTGTGATGTGATGTGATGTCACTCTCTCTACCAATGACATCACAATATGCAACAGTGGAGTGGCTAATAGAATATTGTGATGACATTATGATGTCACTGGTAGATGACTCTCTCTACCAGTGACATCATTTCTGTCTACCAGTAATATCACAATATGCAGTAGATTGGCTATAGAATATTGAGATGTCACTTTTAGACAATTCTCTACCAGTGACATCAAAATATGCAATGTATATAGAATGGCTAACAGAAATGTGTCCATTGATACTATAAACAGATTAAGCATTGAGTTAAATGTATGTATGTACATACCTAGCAGCTTTCTCTGGTTGAAATGTAATAGTTATTTCAGCTTGTGAGTTTGGCCAAACATCTCCTTCCTGTGTTTAATACATTTGTATAATATATACAAGCAAACCTAGCTTATAGACAAATCATGTATTAGTAAACATACCACTGGATCTATATCAAATACATCACTTGAGTAAAGAAACTTCTCATTATAGACCAGCTGTAAGAAATACACACAATGATAATACACAAGATATTTTCGTTATGAGTCATATTATAATACAGAAGAAAGTAGTACAATATTTTAATGTTAACACACAAGATAACAATGCTAACACACAAGATATTGTAATACACATACCTTTTTCCTATTTTCATATGAATGACTGAGAATAGGGAATCTGTCCCTTATAGATGGATTGTGAAGACAACGTTCTAGAAATGCATCTTTTGAAGATGTCTCTTCATCAATTACTTGTTGAGTAAACCTGAAAGTAGGGCAAGAGACAGAGAGAGACAGAGCTAATAAAGGACATGTACATGTATATAATGAATAGGTATATTGTTATACAGTTGGGCTTCCCTAATTTTATTTCTGTCATTATCAAATTATATTTAAGTAGGTAGAGGATTCCTGACAAAGCCAACTAATAGTGTAGTTCCAATCTGAGTTGATAGTAGGTAACCAGTTTATTGAGGTGATTTTAACTAGTTTTACTCCTAAAATTGTTTTAACAACAGCAAATTTCTTATAACACAGTACTATAAGGCATTTGCTGTTGTTAAAACAATCTTAGGAATAAAAGCAGTTTAAATCGCCTCAATAAACTAGTTACCTCTTATCAAATTATGTACTTCTTAATATTAAACACATTATTTCATGCACTATTCATTGATCGGATAATAGCTCGCAGTACAATTAAATCTGATCAACATTACATTTTAGATATAGTTGTGGACAATAAAAAATCACTATATGATGACAGGAGTACTCTCTCTGTCTTTGTCCGTCTCACTCTCTATCACATCTTTAAAATATTGACCATAATTATCTTATATACTGTAGAATATCAGCTGTCATGATTTATTATTTTAAAAAACTAACATCTCCTTCTGGAGTTGTTCTTCTTCTTCACTTGCCACTGATTTCCATTCAAAATGAACAGCAACATCAGCCCGATTTGACAATGTTACTATCCTATGACACAAGAGTACAATATTAATACTAGTACCACAATAAGTCACAAACATAATATCTGTAGTAGATACACATGTATCTGAAAGGAAATTCGTCACTAGTTTCTTACCTTTGAGAACATAGTCCAATATAAGTGTTGTCCATTAAAAGTGAGTTCTTGTCCAGTCTAACGTTGACATTAACAGCAGTTCCATGAAGTGGAACATAAACCTTTTCACCTACAATGAATAGAAAGTGATAAATATGTATCATTGTATAAGAAATAGAGAGAGAGATAATAAAATCTAAATGAGGTCAGGTAGATAGAGTACACCTCTACTGTAGTTTACATGAAGTGTCTTTATAACCCCCACCTGTATCATATAATATTGAAAGCTCCTGAGACTGATCCTCAATCCTTTGTGGACAGAAACCAACTTCCACTTGTATACAGGAGTTAGATTCCAATGTGAACTTCATTGGAGATACCGAAAACGGTCTAGAAAGAAAACAAGATAAATTTCAAATAGATTGGAATAATGAACTGGAGACTAAAGACCAATGGGCTGCACATACTTGCTTGTCTCCAACTCAATTTTGCTTCCTTTCTTCCCAACATTTCTAACCAGTACAGTCTTGGTTGTACAGTACTGTATAAATAGTATAAGAGATTATAATTTATTTGGTATAATAAATTTGTAGCTCTCTTTGTATGATTTGTGTATTGATCACAGAATAACAAACATACTGCCCTCACCTTAACTGGTGCAGTATTAAAGTGTATTTCATCTGGAAAATCAAGAACAGCTCTTGCTCCAATGGCTTTTATTGGAACAATGAATTTCTCTCTCTCTGTTACACATATCAGCTCATGATTGTAGTCCTACAGAAAGGATGAACATAAAACGTATTGTAAGATTATGATCTTCTATACAACATAGTTACTAAACACATAATAAGTTAGAAACTCAATAAACCCATATTCAGGACCAGATGCTCCCACTAAGCCACTAGAGTCTGGGCAGAGCAATGAGTTAGGTAGTAGTTCAAATATTAGATAATGTTACCCTATCATACTTTCAAACATACACTGAACAGTTTGAATAGCCTATTTCAGTATGCACTGTCCTCCTTTAACTAAATGCTACATGATGGTCTTTTATATAAATACATTATTTCATTAATGTGTGTGTATATGCGTATATCTCATGATGTATTGCTTTATACCTTGTTTTCATCTGGAGTAAATGATATGTTGTATGCAATTTCCATTCCTGGAGCTATCTTTTGACCACTTGGTTTGGTACTCATTATTGAGAAGTATGGTGAGGTCTTGTGAGTTACTTTGATGTGCCGTGCAACCTAAACAGAGAAAAATAATTAATTCCATGTAATAGGTTGTGTAAGATCTAGTAACTTAGTTGGGAATATTTAAAAACCAAGATGAGCTCTATATAAAGCAGTCTTTACATTTCAAATTCAATATGTTGCAAAACGTTTGCAAAAACGAATAGATAATGCTTAGCTTATACATATTTCAAATCATATTTTACTCTTTCTCTGATCATTCACTTAATCCCTGTTTCAATATTCTTACCCTGTCAAGGTTCCTAAAAATTAGAGGAAATTCGTAAGTTTTTTTTCTTTCAAACTGCTGGAAAGTTATTTCTGAAGGAAATGGTTGAAAGAGGGCTTGATCAGCATCCACTGCAGAGTCCTATATGAGATGTGCCATTAATAGTGATTTTAAAATAATAATTATGTATTTTATAAATAATTGACTGGGAGGGCTTTTAATGAGTCGCCATAGGGTTTCAACCTAGTTAGGAAATTGATTTCTAATTCAGGTATCTTCCAATATTAGTAAACTAAGCTATGGTTAGCCTGGCTTGCCACCCCTTTACACAGAGGAGGAAGGGTCTGGGGAAACCAACATACTAAATCAGTACTACTGGAATCGAATGCTTACTATAGTCGAATGCTTATTATAGCAGGCACGGTAACAATTAATGCAGTAACACTAACACAGAAACTCTGCATTAGAACTGAATTAGTATGCTGGTATCCCAAGATTATGCAATGGGGCAACTAGGCTGTGAGGTAGTTAAAAGTGTCAAATGTCAGAGTCAGTCAGATTTCATTATTTATTATGATTATATTTACTTTCAGTATTGCATTTGCTCCAATATCCATAAACTCTATTATACGAGGTGGATACATTTCTCTTGTTTGAGAGAGTTTCTCACTCGTTGTAAGACTCATCTCTGCAAGATACATAGATGGAGAGTACTGCAGAGACAAAAAGATTAAATTACACTGTGCCTATTATGCATACACACTATGTATATATATATCATATATAATTTACTATTTAAGTATATATAATTATATATATATATATATATATATATATATATATAGTTATATATATATAGTCTAATCTACAAACTATTCGTTAATTAATGAACAACAAAATCATCCCAAAGTGTAATCACATGTAATTGATAATCTATGCATTTTAATATCAGTGATCTGGTTGAATCTACCTTTGGAGGCGGCTTTGGGGCTTTGAGCATTTTAGTCAGAGCTGCAACATTGCTTGAGGTCGTTTTCTTGGAACTGGTTTTTGATCCATTAGTTTCAGCCATGAGGATCAATCAATTGATATCTCTACAATCAAATCACCAAACACTTGCAGATATCCTCTCTCTGATATGCAAGTTTTGGAATTCAAGAAACAGATTCCACTTTGTTACCCAAAAATATTTCCATGGAAACTAAGGCGTGGCTATAAAATGACCACACCTATAACCACGCCTTATATATAGAAGATGAAAACATGGCAAGATGAACATATATTCAAGTGAGTTGATTGTACAAATAAAATGACAACTGCACATTATCTTTAATTTTCTGCATTATTCAGTTTTAGTTGGGATATTATGGTCCGGGCAGCATATCGTAAGTATCCCAATCCTCGCAATCCTAATATAAAATCTATTGATGTGTTGGAGAGAAGAATGGAAGGCAGACGACTCTACAGCCATAGACTATTTGCTACATTATGGAATGTACCAACAATAGTATTAACGGTATGAATAATCAAATCAATGATTAGTCTCATTCTCGTGCAGTCAAGTCTGGGAATGGGACTAATCAATGATGCAAAATATCTGATTCATCTGCGATGCAGATTTTAGGAAGCAATCCATTCATGTATATTAATGAACAATCAGAATGCAACTTGGAGAATAAAACACTTACAATTGCAGCAAAAAATGTAAGTTAGTGGTATACCATACAGTTTGTTTTTATTGCTTATCTTATTTAATTAGCTCTCATTAACACATTTATTCAGAATGGACGAGTTACTTGAGTACAGAGTTCATCCTATTGACCCATCTAAGTGAGCTATACATAATTACACAGTTTATTGAATTGGTTATATTTCAGGACTGTGCTCAGACAAACATCTAGAATGAGTGTATTTGGAATCCCTTTGTTAGGAGGCATGCTAGAATCTATTTTGCTCGGTTCATATGAAAGCACAGTATCAAATGTGAGTGCACTATTTCTTGTAAATCTTTGCATGAAGTTTATTTTTTTCCTCCAGGGGAGATTAGCTGTGGCAGAGAAGGCTGAACAAATTGAATTAGAAGATACTTCATTACCAGGATAGCAGCTTTATTTATTAATTAATTAATTAATTAATTATTTAATTATTATATTCTGATTTTGAATTGATTGTTTTCATACTGACAAGTGATAGGGTGATATATGATTCTATAGATCTAAATGTGTCTTGGATCGTTTCTTCTTCTTTGACCTGCGAGGACATTCAGCTAAAAACAAAAATACAGGTGAGTAAAACAACAGATAGATTATGAATTGTTTGGATGACTATATGCAAGAATAGATGATACAGGTGAGTGAAATGAGTGCTATGAACTGCTAGGTTGACTAAGAATAGATGATAAAGGTGACATTTAGATGAGCACATGGAAGAGCAAATGGATTCTTATTAAATTCTTACCTAGAAACAATGAGACAAGATCATCTTTGTTATTAGTTATGAGTGTATCTGTAATCTCATTTTGTAAAAGAGGAAGAAACGCTGAAGTGAATTCTTGAGAATAAGGAGGTGAAATAATACTAAGGACCTGCAATGGACAATAAACACAGGGTCGAACAACTTATCTTAAAAAATTATTCTTAGACCCACTTCTGAGACAAAGTATCTAACAAGTGAATGTTCTAGTGTTTCATTGGTCATGCATTTGTGTATGTATGATACAACAGGGATCACATGACCACAACTGAGGAGATGTATGAGATGATCAACTAGACTATGCTTCAATTCAATCTGTGAAAGTTTAGAAGCATTAGGGAATAAGTGAATAGATAGATGGATGTATGGGAATGAATAGATAGATGTATGTGTAAATGAATGAATGGATGTATGAATGAATAAATGTATGTGGAATCGATTAATCAATGTATGAATGAATGGGTTTGTGAACAAATGGATGAATTGGTGGGTGAATAATTAAACAAAGTATTGATAAACCTGTATATTATCTTCCATTGATGAGTAAGATGTTTCTAGTAATCTTTTTAGTAGATCAAGAATGAAATGATGATGAAGATGATTACAAGATGCAATCTACATAAAATAAATTAATAAAATTACAATCTAATTCTCATAAATACCTCATCCAAAAGAACTAAAAACAGTGATGATGCCTCTGCTGATATTTCATAGAAACTAGTATCAGTTAGAGTTGCTTCAACCCATCTTAGAACACCCATAGACACTATAGGAAATCTGAGATGAAGGGAAATATAACCTAGTTAACAAAAACACAAAAAGCTTTTAGTAAGCCTACTAAAGACAGAAGTGGTTGTCATTGTGTTACTCAACAACACTATAAAAATTTGTTTTGTTTTAGTTAAAAACTCCTTTTAGTAAGCCAATGTGAGTTTAAGTTAACTAAACTATAACTAATATACTGGTCTACTACATAAAACAAAAGTTGTTGATGATGTGTTTTACTAGTTAGCAGAAACAATTTTAGCAAGCCTAATATTTATAATTAAAAGTAGAACAACACTCAGTGAACAAGTCAGTATACGTACCTCAAAGATGAGAAGAGTGTGCTTATCCTACTCAATAACTCAGTATGTGAATCATTAGCTGAACAGCATATTGAATGAGCTGTTTCAATAGCCTCTTGAGTTGCTGTGAGCTCATCTTTAATGATGTCTCTTTCATCATCATCATCCTCTCTCTCATATACACTAGTGGCATAAGCTAGTAAATAGATGTACTTCTCTTTATGATCTGGATTCACAGTACTACCAGGCTTAAACAATGCCTGTACTAAGAGCTCTACAGAGAAAGATATAGTAATCTATGGATGTTCTCATATTCTAAAAACCATTCTTCTGTGCAGTGTAATCACGATATAGATCTCTAACTAAAAAACAGCGATTGATTTAGACACCACACTCAGGAATGTACCTATAAATGTATGTGATACAGTACTTAGTTCATTATTTAAGATTACCATTGCAGGTTTATTAAGCTGTGTTAATAGTAGTTATAGCCAAGTGTTTGACTCATAATGCTTCATGTATAGCCTACATTGTCCATACTCCTATTAAATGTAGGTTACACAAAGTATCTAAAAATAAATGGGTTATTTTAACCCTCGTTTGGTAACACGAGTTTCAATTCCTCCTGAGACTATAATTATATACCAATGCTGCTTTCTTGTGTAGCTAGGCAATGTTTACAAGAAGTCTTTTGACTATACTGAGCATTTTTGATTTACAATTTTATATAATTATGATTACTTTAATTTTTTCTTACCTAAAAATTGTGAGTTCCATAAGAATCTAACTGGAGGTAGTATTTCTTCTTCAGTATAACAATGATACAACTATAATTATAAATAGTAACTTATAAATTTATGAATTAGTATTCTCTTACAGAAGATACATCAGCAGGATTGAGAGCATTACGAGACAGCATTGAGCTAAGAGATTCAAATACTTTAGCATGTGCACCTACTCCACTGAAATGTAGTGTCATGTTTGTAACATCCAACTTCCTTGAAGATAGAAAGAAATGGATATATAACACACAGATTGATAGCACATTTTATGACAAAAAGATTAAAGTACCAAATGTTGTCTAAGAAGGCATTATAATGCACATGCTAGCTATACAGTAGTGAGCACTGGTGACTGAAGTACTCACTACTACTCAGTGGATGTTATTTCCCATCCTGGATACCTGTACACAGACCATATTACAGACAAACTAAAGAATCACAATACCTCAATGTGATGACTTTATATATATTTTAGTGTCATGTGGTTAATACATGATTATACTGTAACACAAAATGAAGTAATGGATTAAAAATTTGACACACACAAAAAATAGGGAGGGTAATAATATGAAAACGGTGTATATAGGCCTTCCAAACTAAAATTACGAACATTTTTCTGAGGTCATGGTAAGTTATTTTGGTTAGATATGAGTAATTAAAGATCATAAAGAAATGAATTCAGTGTAACCACTGATCATTACCTCCTTATTGCTTCTTGTTGAATCTCTCTCGACAGCCATTGTGTAAAATTATTGTATTCGGTATGTCTTTGTTCAACAGTTTTAATCATTGCTTGGGAATAGAAATATGTGTGTTGACTATGACATACTAAATGCTGTACAAGACAAGAAAAGAGATATGTGAATGCAATTATATTACTACTAGTAATGTAATGACCACAAGTCATACAACACAGTTGATAAATGATCACTGTGACAGTGAGTGTTCTCACCAGACATTTCAAATAGATGCAGTGTTCTGCCCAGGATATTTAGAGTGGTGGTTGAACTCTAAATTGCATTTAGTGCTGTTTACCCAATATATACTTAATACTATCTCAGTAGCCATATTATCTGAGAGGTGGTTAAGAGGTGGTTAGTTCATCTAAGAGGTGGTTATTCCCGACCAGTGTGGGCAGAACACTGTAGATGGGATGCCATAACCACACAGTCATGCCCATCTATTGTACATGCACACATACACACAGTTCAAAGAATCTATTACAGTGTTATTCTGCATAAGTAATGTTTTGTACCTCCAAGTCATGCAACATTATTTATCAATGAGCTAAAAAAGGGCTCTAGTAACATGACATTGCACCATATTACAAAACCCTAACGAGAACTCTACACCATGATTGCACCATTACTAACACAGAATTCTTTAAAGCTTTTCTCAAGTTCTGATGATGATGCAGTAATGATCTCTGATAATAGATTTTTAACCAAACCACAGAACACCTCCGGTTGATGAGCCGCAGTGGAAGCGCTTGTGATCTCTCCTTGGTAACCAGCATCAGAAATGAGCTAGTATTAAAATAATTATAATTATGTTATAATTGGATCAAAGTGAGTGTATCCTACTTTAATAGTAAATTTCAACATGAGACAATCTGGATACTGATCAGCTAACTGATAAAACAATTCTCTCCATGTTGGAAAACTTATCATTTCCTCTAACCAAGAGGGGACCTAGTGAAATGAAATGTAATCCTTATCAGGTGACATAATAAACATGTATACAAGCTGCACGAGAGAGACACTATAAGAACAGTAATGACTAATAAATTTTCTAAGCCATTACAGCTGTTTCTAAGTCACTGTAGCCTTCTGCGGATATTTCTAAATCTTTGTGGTTTTTAAAATTATTTATATATATATATATATATTTGTATATTTGTACATGTGTTGTGATGTGTTGTTTCCTCTGTGCTAGCTTGCCGAGCACATGATTTTCCATGTATTTGTATTGTAAGTATGATACTAATTGTACATGCATACTATAAGTACAGTAATAATTGTGTGACAATTATTGTATTTCAACAGTATCAGGTGTGAACTAGGAATTACTGCAACCATGCTTCCTTACACTTCATTATTAAAGTACTTAGTAATAATTAAATCTGTTTCGCATATTATTAGATTACACTAGATAGAATCAACTATTGACTAGAGCTATCGTTAAATAACTTACCGAACCTTCTTCAGTGAATATCAGATCTGCTTTTTTGGGATCAAAGTGTTTTAAAATTACTGTTTTCAAATGGTCTTCAATTTGAGTATGAATCTCTTTCTTACGACGTCCTGAAAATAAGATATACAATACATACATACATATAAACCTACAGTTACATAAAAACACATCTATATTACCTGCCAATTGTAACCATTCTATCATTGTATTGATCATTAATGGTAAACCTTTATAACTAGTGGATAAGTGACGTACAGCACTACGTGTTTCTCCACCAAGTTCTAAAAAACTACACATATAATTCAGGTAAAAAAATTTTCTACAACATTATGATATGTATGCATAACAAATGTGACTTATGTACTCTTCAAATATGTTTGCTATTCCAGGCTCAAGTACTGCGTCGTCATTTTTAAAACTTTTCACTTGTTCCTGCAATGATTCGTGATCATCTTCCATTTCTTGATCATCATGCTATTTGAAAAAAAGGAAGAAATAGGGCATCAATTGGAATGACCCATACTAAATCTCCAGCCATTATTATTAATTACAGTAAATTTCATTAACCTGTTCATACTCTGACTCTTCAGACTCTCCAGGAGCTTCTGCCATTTTCTACTCCTTAATCACACAAAAAATAATGGAACAAACATAATACTGCCCTTTTATAACCACCTGTCAGGAAATGAGTAAATTTACGGAACATATCCGGATCAAGCCGGGAGTATAAATTGGCAAGCTTTTTATTTTAAAATGGTTGAGAGTGAGAAGTTAGGTGGATTGAATCCATTGTAATCTAATTACTGTAATGATGGCTACACCTGAGAATGGGACAAACATGTCCAGCGATATAGATATTGATGCACTGATAAACGCTGATGTTGATGAGAACGATGTATCGGCCGTTGTAAACTCGCTTCATCAAGAATTGAACTCAACGGAGTTACATTTATCCCAAGATGTAGTCAACACTGAACAAACTACAAGTGAAAATGAGAGTCAAAATGGACCTCCAAATAGTACAAATGATATCACTGATCTTACAAAATCTATTAAAACTGAAGGAGAAGCTTCGTTCTCTACAAGAACCACTTCCTCTCCACAATTAACCCTTAATTTGTCTACCCCGCCCAACCCATCAACAGGACCTGACAGAAGGCAGAGCTTTTCATCAATATCCCCGTTTGGAGGGTTGACCCCTCAAACTCCTCTCACACCAAATGCACAGCTGATAACAAGTGAAGAACACGCAGCTATTTATAAACAAGCTAGCTTGTATGCAATACATACTTTATTCTCGAAAAACGGACAAACGAGAGCTAAAGAAATTCTTGATAGAGTCACGAAAGTGAAAAACTTTTTAACAAATTTAGTTCACTTGGCAGCCAAGTCTGGTCCCCAAGTTCGTCTTGCTGTACATTCACTAGTTCAGAAACTGGTGGTGAGTTCACTAGCTATTCTTTTGTATAGAATAATGAAACTGCCCTCATGAAGTAGCCCTCATTTGATGGCTTACACCTTTTGTATTGTTTGTAACAATTAGTATATATAGTAAATCAAATCTTTTTTGTGGTAAAGATTTTGACCAGCTGTTCATTAATGAATGGTTGTGGGTTTGTCACAAATTTAAAGATTTATATCGTCAGGGTGGTGGTATCACTGAAGATGAGTTTGCAAAGAAGATTGAGGATGATCTAAAATCCAAACATCAACCTGGACTCCTTCCATTTTTACAGGTATAATTAAAATATTTTTTACATATATCAAAATTATGACCATTATGTGTATGCCACATTATGATGCTTAATGCACTACTGTAAAGGATGTTATAAATGATTTAGTGCTTTTCACTTGACATTTATAGTGTGTTTAGTGTCATTTTCATTTTTTCACAGGTAACTAGCATTAGTGGTTAATGCTTTCTTAAATGTGCATACACTATCATGGCTAAATTACCGCTAAAATGTGATTGGCTCAATGCCACATTCACTAATATAATTTTACTATTTTGTATTATATTATATATTATACAATACATAATATATAATATAATACATGTTGTATGTATGTTGTGTTGTATGGATAGATTTGTGACAATGGTGCCGGGCAATAATTATTAATATTGGGATATCACATTTTAGCTTTAGGAATTGCTTCTCCTCTTAAATTGAATTTGATGGATTTATATAATATCTGATTGTCCAAATAGTAATACCTAAGAGTATTGAGATATACTTGTGTAGTGTAGTCCAGCTCTAGTGTACATGAGTGTTATAATATGCTTTATTTGGAATGTAATATAGAACAGTGTCCCTGATCTCCGACTGCATTTACAACTTCAAAAAGAGTACATGAAACAATTAATTGATAAAAAAGTAGCAGAGAAAGTATCTCAAAGGCAGCCAGGTCAGGAAGGACAACAAACAACACCAACTCAGTCTCCAAAACAAGTGCCTGTTTCATCAGCTGGAACTCCTATTAGCAGCTCTGATCAAACTCCTACCACTTCTATTCAAACATTAGGAGGAATCGGACAACAAACTGCTCTTAATATAACACAGTCACCACCAACTGTTTCTCCTATTACTACTTCACTGACATTTCCTGGTCTCTCAAGCCAGCAGCAGCAGCTTTTAAAAATGCATATAGCAAATCTACCCGAAGATCAACAGAAATTATATCTTGAACAAGTTAAAATGATAGAAAAACAGCGCAAATTACAAGTACAGCAAGCACAGTTAGCACTGCAACAAAAACAGCTGAAGAACAACAGTACTAAAACTGTAAATAATAGTTCAACATTGACAAGTCAACAACAACAACTTAGTGTATTATTAAAACAGACACAATTGATTAGACAGCAACAGCAACAAGCAAGTTTAGCTCTTGGTGGACAGGGTACTTTAAATATACCTAACCAGACTGGAGTAGGCAGTCCAAAGAAGATTGGGATAGGACAGGGAAATGTATCTCCTCGCAAATCGTTAACTTCTCTTCTTACAAAGAAAATTACTAATGAAAGTCATTCACCCACACCATCAGGAAAAGCTAAACTACCTGAGTAAGAATTATTTTTGTAATATATTTACCTCACTTAATTTTTTCCTTCTCTTTAGTGAAGAGGATGATGACGACGCAATGGACATAGCAGGTGTAAATTTGAAGGTTTGGTAATCTCTCTATTCTTGTATGTTGAATAGGTGATTGTTTTTATTGCAGGAAGAAACGGCTCATTTCTTACCACCATCAGTAACTGAGGCTGTCAACAGAAGTTGTAAAGATAAAACGTTGCTGGATTCTGTGTCTTTGAGGGAGAGAATTTTAGTATCAGGTAATGTCCGGGACTTACAAATACATCAACTGTCATTTGTATATGTGTATATATAGCACGGTTGCATGGAATAACAGATATCTCTGAAGACGCTGTTTCTTTGTTATCACATGCTACTGAGGTGAATATAAATGTTGATATGTACCTTATGTACTTATATTGAATACTGTATTATGTATACATGTACATGTATACTAAACATTATTAATTGCTAGAAATATTATTGACAGTACCTACATGTATATTACATAATGTATAATAATTATACATTATGTAATATAGGTACTGTCAATAATATTTCTAGCAATTAATAATGTTTAGTATACATGTACATGTATACATAATACAGTATAATAATGTATAATAATACATGTACATGTATAATTATTATACATGTACATGTATTATTATACATTATTATTATATTGTAGGAGAGTATTATTGACAGTACCTATATTACATTATGTATAAATGTACATGTACATTATTATACATTATTATTATATTGTAGGAGAGTATTATTGACAGTACCTATATTACATTATGTATACATGTACATATACATGTATATTATTAACATTATTATTATATTGTAGGAGAGATTAAGAAATATAATCGATAAAGTTACTGTTATAAGTCATCATAGATCAGAAAATTTGAAGGTAAGCAATACTTATATTAACTACAATACTAAGTGCTGTGATGTTGAATGGTAATAGAAACTATAGTAGTCAGGTGACTCAGGTCAAGAGAATTGTCTTGCACGTAGAGGATAAACTGAAGTTCATTAATCAATTGCATTTTGCCTGTATTACTAATTGTTAATGTCTGGGTCCAGCTAAAAGAAGTGTTGTTACTTTGTAATCTGTACACCATACTTTGGCCCCTATGTGGACCTCCCGAAGCTTGGTTTTATCTAGCGTAGTCACACCTCCCCATGGGGTGTGGTTACACCAGAAGCTAGGGCAAAGTCTGAGCCCTAGCCTGACCTCTGCTTGAAGGAAGCGTGGAGGTCAAAGTTTAAGGTAGACCTCCACAAGGCCCACATAGATCACGCTTTGAATGCGGAATTAAGAGATAAGGGGAAGGGAGAGATGGGAGGGAAAATGATACAACAGAGATCGAGAACACTGTTTTAGGCTCACATGGACTGAGTGCATGAAATGCGCATGCGTGACGTACATGCAATGCCCACACATTAACTCGCTTTAAACTATTAAAACGCATTTAAATGTATTGGGAGTACTGTTGTTTTAGTATTACAATATTGACAACATTTAGTTATAGGTATAGTACAACATAATTATTTTGATTATAGTTGATTAACTAAAATAATATTAGGCTTACTAAAAGGGTTTTAGTTTTGTTTAACTCACCAAAAATGCCAATTATTGGCCATTTTTCATTTAATTATAGTTATTGCAATAGACTTGTAATTTAGTTATAGTTATAGTTAACTAAAACAACACTAATTGAGAGATGAAGGTGTGTCTGGGAATAGTCCTCTAGTTACTATTTCATGTCATGTTCCTATCATAGGATGATTCACATTATGAAACAAGTAGTGATATCAGAGGTCAGCTGAAAGTACTCGAAAGAATAGATCATTTTAGTGCCAACAGAAGGCAAGAGAAAGAAAAGGAAAGAATAATGAGAGCTGCTAAAAGTCGATCAAAACAGGATGATCCAGAATTAGCAAAGATGAAAGAACAGGCTAAACAGGTTAGAACTAATCGTATTATATGTATATGTGTGTACATATTATGTTTACTTGTATTTCAAATTGTTTAGCTCCAGTTAGCCCAGGAGAAAGAAATTCATCAGAGGGCTGCAAATACAACTGCTTTGGCTGCAATCGGAAGAAGAAAACGAACAGCCAACACAGCATTTGGTGATAGTTTGGTAAGACATACAAACTTCATGTGGGGATTGTTAGTCATGCCTGATAATTGGATCAGTGATTTATATCAGTATTGGTTAGGTTGTAACTGATATTGTAATAAATGTACTAATAATGTCATTTCTTGTGATTATAAAATGATTATTGTTCATTTGAATCGAAGGTAGATAATTATGTCTGATTGGTATTGGTTATCGCCACATATCTAAAATAATTATTATTGGCATAATCTCTTATCAGTTTCATCGCATATTATTACCTATATTAGTGTTGTTAGCTTGTTATTATAAATATTTATTATTATTTTCTGTTCTTAGAATACCAGTAGTACATCAGATCCTGAAGTAATGATTTTATCATCCTCCTCGAAGTCTTCTCCGTCAGCTGCTGTTACGGCTGTTTTTAGTAATCCGGTTAGTATAATTAAAATACAGTAAATATTCAATATACAAGTGCATATGCATGTGAAGCTAGCAGTATAGCTGGTGATGGTGCACCCATAACACATGTAGGTCTCCAGTAGATCAGATGGTAGACTAGTGATCATAAGGTCCTGGGTTCACATCCCTGGTTGTCTCTCTCTTTATAAATGTCTTAAAATACCACATCTTTCCTTTTTCTCTAGGGTCCATCAAAGACAAAACAAAAGCGTAGATTGCAAGGAAAAGATGTTATATTCATGATGGAACAAGAAAGAGAGACTCAGAAATCTCGTTTACTCTACAAATCATTTCTCAGCTAAATAAAATCAAAGATTGTAATAATGTTATAATAAATGTTATCATTTATGCCTCTATTTGTGGACTGGTATTCAATAATTTATTATAAATTTTCATCATTCTCTTGTGTGTTCATCTTTCACTCTTACAAAAAATCGAATCATAATTTTCGGTTTTAAATCACGTGTAATTATTCATTGCTTTGAGCGCGTGTACATTTTCGCCGCCCCATAGACTATGGGCCATAGTTACTAGGAAGAAAAGTAAAGAAGTAAGTAAAATGATTTATAATTGATATTGCTAGTATTACAACAGCGAATAGTGATTATTAATTTCTAATTATTGTTGTAGGGGTTGGTATAACCTGATTGGGTATGAGTAATCCAAGAGAAACTTCCAGACAGAGGGGTAACTATCGTGGCCAAAGAGGTAGGACTCCTAGAAATAGGGGGAATCATCAAAGTGTTCACACTGCATCTCCCAATATTCCTGAACATAGCGAATCTTCATTTATACGAACAGGTAGAGGTCAAGGAAGAGGTCGTGGCAGGGCCCGGGGTGGCATTCGCACCATTAGCGAAAGGGATCGACCAGAGGGACTTCAAGGCAATTCATTCCCTGATGTCACAAGACCCAAAGCAGAACATTGGCAAAAATTTGAAATCATACACCTAGCAAAACAAAATTCTGCAGCTGTAATAGATCGAGTTCAAAATGAAGAAGAAGCATTTTTCAATGCCTTTAAGTATGACAAGTTTTTAGAAAATGATTTTGTGCTAAAACAGCTAATTAAAATTCTCTTTGCTTTAGTCAACAGTCAAGAAGACCAGTTTTCAAGTAAAATGCTGAGTCGGGTGCTGAGTGACTGTCACCTTTTTGTCATGAAGCTAAAAGCACTTTTTCTAACAGTACAACCAGAAGGTGAATTGAATCATTTCTTCCATATCATAAAAATTGCACATTTCTGCATTGAGCGAATTCCACAATCGTTCATTCTTTCATTTCCTCATGCCGATCTTAAAGAAACAGTTGACAGATTAGATGGCAGTCGGTATCGTATGATCAAAAATCAATTCGAAGAATACAATCATGATTACGAAATCAAGAAAACAGAGTATTTTGAGAATCAGCGACCAGCAAAACAGCCATCAAAGCAAAGGGTTGTGGAACAAGCAAACCTTCACGATGTAAATCCTCCAGATAACTACCGTGAGATTGAAATTCTCCCCCAACCTCATGAGATTCAAAATTCTCATAACAAGCCTTTTCTCAGACCCAATATTGTGGAAGGAACTTATCATAATTGGGATCATTATTTGGATGTTCAGTTTCGTCTACTACGAGAGGATTTTATGGGGCCTCTTCGTGATGGGATACATGATTACCTCCAAAACATAAACGATAGACCTGACATCAATGTGTATAAAGGAGTACGTGTACTAACTCCCATTTGCCTGTTTGCTGGCATTGGATTTCTGATCCAGTTTGACGTTAAAAGATCAGGACTCCAAAACGTAAAATGGGAACACTCTCGTCGACTCATATATGGATCTTTGCTTTGCTTCTCTCGTGATAATTTCCAAACCATTTTATTTGCTAGCGTTGTTAATCGTGATCAAGCAGACCTCAAAAATGGCCAGCTAACGGTAAAATTTGAGGGCGAAGCAAATGCTTTTGAAATTGATCCCTGCGATGAGTACACAATGGTAGAATCTACAGCCTATTTCGAAGCATATCGGCATGTTTTAGAAGGACTGCAACAGATAGTTCAAGAACAAATGCCTTTTCGTCCTTACATTGTTGGAGGTTACAATCCACAAGAAAACATTCCTCCTCCAGTTTTCTTACGTCAGAATTCGTGCTTTGATCTAAATGGTGTACTCAAGCTTAAAAAAGCAAAATCTCCAATTGATGTCACAAGAGTAGACAAATGGCCTTTAGTCAAAGAAACATGTCTGGATGAATCACAGTTTGGTGCAATACAAACAGCTCTCTCTCAAGAAATCTCAATCATACAAGGACCTCCAGGGACGGGTAAGACCTATATTGGTCTCAAAATAGTCCAGGCTCTTCTCCTAAACCGTTCTGTTTGGGATCCAAAATGCAACTCGCCTATTCTAGTTGTGTGTTACACTAATCATGCATTAGACCAGTTCCTTGAAGGAATACTAGAGTGTCAGATTGGGACTCAGCCTCCTAAAGTGGTACGTATAGGTGGAAGGTGTAAAAGTGATCAGATCAAAGAATGTGCCTTGAAAAATCTGGTCAAAAGTATGCGATCTGAGTGGCGAGTTCCAAAAAATCTTGCCGCAAAATATAAGAAAAACCGTGTTAAAATGGAGCAGTATAAAGAATTCATTGAGAGTAGAGTGGGCAACATTGATTCAAAAGAAGGTAAAGTCTTGACAATCGAGGAAATGAAGGAAGTAATAGATCTACACCATTACTCACAAATGAACAATGGATTTGACCCTGATATTGTGATGGAGGTATGGTTGAAGCTGCTTGTTATTCCTGAAGATGACAACCTAATACAGGACGAAGATGTGGATGAAGATTTGGCAATAGCAATCAATGAAAGTCTCTTTATTGGTGGGCTAGCAATAAAGAATAGTAATATTGAGAGTAATCAGAAAGGAGGCATTGTATTTGATGACGATGAGGAAAAGGTTTTGGTACCTGAAGAAGGTTTTATTGAAGTTGCTGATGAACCACAGCTACTCGAGGATGATCGAATAGAAGAAGGAGAGGATATGGAGTTTGAGATGGATATGAATTCGAGAAGGCAACAAGAAAGAAAGGCAAAGACAGCCCCTAGGTCTAAAAAGAAAATTACAAGAGATGGAGAATGGCAGACAGTACAAATCAGTGCAGATGAACGGAAAAGGCGCATAGCTAATAGTATGAAACAGCGCCCACTGACGAACAAGGAAGTGGCTCAAGTCGTTGATGTTTGGTACCTAGATATAAAGCAAAGATGGCGTTTATACCTCTATTGGCTGAATAAACACATTAGACAGTGCAAAGCTAACTTAAGAGATTCCGGTTTCGACTATGATCACAGATCACAGATGTGTCAAGAGATAAACCAAGAAATTAACCTAGCAGCAATAGCAAATAGCCATGTGGTTGGAATGACCACAACAGGAGCTGCCAAGTACAGCTATATCCTGAAACATCTTCATCCTAAGATAGTCATAGTGGAAGAAGCTGCAGAGGTGTTGGAGTCTCATATTATCACTTCTCTATGTCCCAGTGTCCAGCAGTTGATTCTCATAGGAGACCATAAGCAGCTGCAACCAAAACCAACATACTACGAGTTAGAGGAGAAATATAACTTCCATATATCGTTGTTTGAACGTCTGGCAAAGAATGGCATGCCTGTTACTACATTAGATGTTCAGCATCGTATGAGACCAGAAATAGCAAGAATAGTTGGAAATCATATTTATGACGAGTTAAAAGACCACCCTACTGTGGAGGAGTATGATTGCATTAAAGGAGTTGGAAAGAATCTCTTCTTTATTGATCATGACAAGTTAGAGAATGGTAGCCTCACTGGTGATAGTCGAAGTCACTCCAATACTTTCGAAGCGAATTATGTGGTGAGTCTGACACGTTATTTTCTGAAACAAGGTTACATCCCTTCACAGATAACCATATTGACAATGTATAGAGGTCAACTTATTGAAATTAAACAGAAAATGGGAAGAAAAGAGTTTGGTGGTGTTCGTGTGGCTGCTGTGGATGACTTTCAGGGAGAAGAAAATGACATAATTATATTGTCACTTGTTCGCAGTAATAAAAAGAACATTATTGGCTTCTTGAAGGTTGAAAATCGTGTCTGTGTGTCTCTTTCTCGGGCCAAGAAAGGAATGTATGTAATTGGCAACTTCTCCATGCTAAGAAATAAAGAAAAAACAAAATGGCCAGCAATTTTAGCAGAATTAGATGGGAAGGGATTTGTTGGCAGTGGTCTTCCCCTCTGCTGTCAGATTCACCCAAAGGAAGTAATTATAGCTAAAGCTCCAGATGACTTCTCTAAATGCCCAGAAGGAGGTTGCCTGAAGCAATGTAATTCGAGACTAGAGTGTGGTCATGTTTGTCGTAGTCCTTGCCATCCAATTGATCGTGAACACAAGAAAATGTATAAATGCCAACAGAAATGTTGCAAAGACCTTCCATGTGGTCACAAGTGTCAAAGCAAATGCTATCAATGTCAAGATGGATGTACTCCATGCACAACCAAAGTACCTCGAATACTAGAGCGCTGTGGTCACAAAAAGGAGATAAAATGTAGTACAGACCAATCAACAGTCAAATGTGACCAACAGTGTGAAAGACTCATTAGATGTGGTCACCAATGTCAAAATAAATGTTTTGAAGACTGCACTCCTACTCGTATTTGCCAAGCAAAGGTTGACAAAAAAATGCCCTGTGGTCATGTAGTACCTACTAAATGTAGTATTCCAGTGTCTTCACTTCAATGTCCCATTCCTTGTAATAAGATGCTGGATTGTTTACATGATTGTGCAGGTACGTGTGGCAAATGTAATATGGGACGATTACACATACCATGCAAACACAAGTGTGATCGACCACTTGCCTGTGGCCACATTTGCAAATTCCCTTGTACAGCAAACTGCCCTCCTTGTACAGAGCAGTGTAAAAACTACTGCTTCCATAGTCAGTGTCCTAAGAAATGTTACGAGCCTTGTGTCCCATGCCGAGAACCTTGTAAATGGCAATGTCGGCATTTTCGTTGCAATGCAACTTGTGGTGAGATGTGTGATCGCCCACCATGTGAGATTCCATGCAAGGAAAACCTACCCTGTGGTCACCAGTGTATCGGGCTTTGTGGTGAAGATTGTCCATCTCTTTGTCGTATCTGTGACAAAGAAAACGTTTGTGAAATATTCTTTGGGACCGAAGATGAGGAAGATGCTTGTTTTATTCAGCTGAAAGATTGTAATCATATCTTCGAGATAACGGGTATGGATCACTGGATGTCACAACAAGAAAAAGAAGACTCGCACATTGTCAAGTTTATTGAATGTCCGAAGTGTAAGACTCCTATCAGACGTAGTCTCCGATATGGTAACAGTATCAAGAAAACTATACATGATATGGAAGAGGTGAAGCGTTTGAATATGAAAGGAACAGAGATAAACATAACTGAGTTACAAAGCTCTGCTGAATCGCACGTAAATCATACAAAGCCTTATAAAGTCCTAAATAGCTTAGCTCTCCATGTACTTAATTATCTCAATAGAGCCATTAGCAGTGCCAAACCAAATATTCCTCCAATCTTGCCTCATGAGATAAATACAGTACAGAATCAGTTGGCTATAATTCCTGTCCTTGTTGAGTTGATGAAGTGTATATCATCACTTGGTACTACTCTTTGTAGCTTCGGTTCACTTCATCTTCATGCTTCTAGTCTGAATATTGAAACAGAGATGCTGATACAGTTTTTGAAGACCACATATCTGACGCCTCAGCAGATACATGATATTCAAAGTGAAGTAATAAGGATATTTTGTTTAGCTAGAATTTGTCAATTCAAAGCTGCGATATTTAATGAAGGAAAGACACTTACCTCTAGTGATGAGCAAGAGCTGAATGCACTTGCTGTACTCTTTGTAGAATTTGGCATAAAGCAACCCCAAGCTACTGAAGAAGATCAAAAACATGTTGATGAAAGAATCAACCGGTGGAAAAATATTTACGAAGTTGGAAAACTTACTGAAAGTGAACGTCTGGAGATCATTAGAGCAATGTCTGACATTAGAAAAGGTGCATGGTTCAAGTGTCCTAATGGTCATTACTATTGTATTGGAGATTGCGGTGGTGCAATGGAGGAGGGCAAGTGTTTGGAATGTGGAGCACATATCGGAGGGGGTAGTCATCGTATTCGTAATGATAACCAACATGCTTCTGAGATAGACAACTCACATCATCCAGCATGGTCCGAGGAAAACAATATGGGAAATTATGACTTTGATTAACTATGAAAGTAGACTACAGTTGAAGACAAATATGAATTATTGTTAATGTTAAAATGTCACTGTTACAATTTATATATACTATAGGCTTTCTATCAACTGTTTTGTAATAATGCTGCTATTAGATTTATAAATAAAAACAGTTCTTTAAAAACTGAGCAACCTCAACAATGTTATTATCTGGACCACATTCACTTAGTATACAACAACCTGAGCTATACATGTGATCTTACGCATAAGATTGGCATGCATGTGTATTGAGAATATATATTATAGCCTCAGCACAATTATAATTATATATATATATACACTGCAAAAACAACATTGTTAAAAGTAACTCATTGATTGGTTACAAAGATTTAAAGTTACATGATCATGTTGTTGATGGCATAACATACTATTTCATTATCCTTCCCGTGTAATATTTCATGTCACTTATAAAACTTCACAGTAACTGTATCTGGCTATCATCAAATGGTTTAAATTTCTTGAAAACCTGCAACGTCATAATATACTTCACACCACTAAAGATTGTAGCCAGTTATTTGGCATGGCAACAAAAGTGTTTATATAATGTATTATAGTAGGTACAAAATATTTGTAATGGTATCAGCAAGCATATAGCCAACTTGTATGTATCATGACAATTTAAATTTAAATCCTAACTGTATATATATTCTCACCAAGGAATTAGCTATTTTAACAATTTTGTTTTTGAAGTGTAGGAATACAATTTAGCAGGGTTTGATATGGGGGACTTGCTAAAATCTCCCCTTGCTAAAGTTAGTTTGCCAATACCCCTGTACATCTCCTCCCCCCTCCAAAAGTTTTCAAATTTAACTTTTGTCTCACTAAACTAATGTTCGGGACATTGATAGGAACGCTATGTACGTATATACAAGATCAATATCCTATAGTGTATCATTGGTTAGGAATGTAAACTGCTATAAGAGTAGCAAGTGTAGTTAGTTTGTAAGTTGCATGAAGTGTACACACACTATAATTATATTATAGTTTACTATAGTAACAATAGCAATGTTTTGTGATTGTATATGTATATTGTATATATCACAATAGAAGTTGTATTTGTCCAATCAATGAGTCTATTATTATAAGACATTTGTCTCCTGTATGTCTTCATATAGCATTTCAATAGCCTCAGCCATTCCATTTTGTTAAAAATCCAGTTGATAAAGAATTATTTCAGTAGCCAGATATTCTGCTAGATGGCATTGAATAATTTTTTATGAATGTGGTGTGTTCCATGAATGTGGTGTGTTCCATGCAAGACATCTGATTCAGGAAATTTACAGGTGAGTTGAACTAAGTTAGCCATGGATATTTGAATAATGAACTATTAAATAATTATATTTAACACACAGTTTAATACAAAACTTGAAGTACAGACTGATACAGTTAGATCTACATGTATAAGCAATTAGGTATTATATATATTGTATACATATATACTCTTTCTGTCATACTAATACTATGAACTAGGTATATCTGTCTTATACACTGTTTCTATCAAATACATAAGTTACATCCTGGTTTCCCTTTTCGATTCGTTGCTGATATGAAGTATAGATGGCCAGCTCTTGTACATCGATACCACTCTCCTTTCGTAATAACTGGTTTGATTATGTCACGAGTTACAATTACATCGAGTTCCATTCCAGAATGTTCCAAGCATAGGTCCTTTAAAATGTGAAGATGAACTTTATAGTCTTCTTCAGTGAGACGAAGTGTGTGATTACTTTCCATTTGATCAAGTACAGATTGAATGCCTCCAAACCGTTTCATGGTCTCTATTGTGACTTCTGTACTGTAATCCAAACGTTGTTTGACCTTTCTTGTAAGTACTGTGAGATGAATACGATATAACTCACTACTAACATCAAATATGAATTGCTCGGATAACTTTGCTCTCCCTTGAATTATTAGAAACGTTATCATAGTGTGCAATTTTAAAACTTCGCTTCTCATATCTGTTGCCACAAGATCATTTGCAAACAGAAGTAGCTGTAAGGCACAAACTGTTTCAGTGGTATAAGGAAGGGTGGATAATTTTCTTGGGCCAAATTCTCTTATTTGCTGAAATGGTTCCATTCGCAATATATATTCAGCGTCTATTATTAGATCAGCTGCCGATACATCTTCTACTGCACTCATATCTTTTATCTGTTTTATTTCATGAGCCAGTATCTTTGCTACATTCCAATAGCGTTTTACTGAAATAATCATTTGCTGACAAGTTGGACATTGGAGAGGAGTTACTAGTTGATCTTTTGTGTGCCTGAAGAACAGGTTGTCAAGATACTGAACTGTGAATATATGTCCACAATCCAATTGAATATATCGATGACTATCTGGTCTTGCCTTCTTGGATAAACCTACAACTTTCTGACGGAACTTTTTTGGGCTACAGATCATACATGAGGTCAGACATTTCTCGCCACACAAACCAGGACAGTAATGCCTGCACTGGAGGAGTTTGCCACATGGCTCATTGCATAGTAACTCTTGACATGGTTGATGGCATTGTTGCTTGCATTTTCTATGAGGACACTGTACTTGACATTCACTTGTACATGCTCTGATACATTCTTGAGAGCATGTATGAGTACACAGTTCCTTATTGTGAGGACATACCGCTACTTGACATGCCTTTGGACAATTGTACTGCATACCCAGGCAAGGTACAGTAGCAAAATGTCCACAGAATGGCTTTAGAGACACAGATTGAGTACACCAATAATGTACTCTATTTGTGTAACATTGACCACATTTTCCAGAACAAATGTGACCACACTTCAATCTTACAGTACATTTTGCCAGACAAGAGCAAGAAGATTTATCACCACATTTATTAGGGTGAATATGACCACATGGACATCTTTCATTCACCATTACGTCACATGTTCCACACTCTTCACTGCATTTCTTCCTGCAATTATGACCACATGGAAGTAGCTTCATACATTTTAATTTGCATGGGTTCTCAGATTGATGGCAACTACGTCTGGACTCGTGTCCTTTAAGACAGGTCACCATAACTGGTATCTCACATTTACTTGGACATTTCTCACTGCATTTGTTTGGGCAGGGATGACCACAGGGACTTAGAGTTTTAGTACAAGGCTGAATGCACTGATACTTATGGTTACTGTATACGTATCTGGCATAAGTACTTAAAGACGACATTTCTTTCTCCTCTCTGCAAGTCATGGTCATTGTATGGCCACATGGAAGTGTTGCTTCTACTGGCTCATTACAATCAGAACAAACTTCACCGCATTTCTTTCTACAACGATGACCACAGCTCATAATCTTCTTACATGGATGAGAACATTTACTACCCCGAAGCCGAAATATGTAGTGTGATGTTAATCTTTGTTTTTCATTGCAAGGCACCATCTCAAAGTGGCCACACGGTAGTGTAGCATACACAAGCTCTGTACAGAAAGAACTACTACAGTATTCACTACATTTCTTCTTGCATTGATGTTCGCATGTAAGGATTTTTTCACATGGATGAGAACATTTGTGTGAGGAGGGACTAGTGTGACATTCCATCTGTTCGGTATGACCACAGTTAGGAATGACTTTATCAACCTTGACTCTACAGTAATGTTCGTCTACTGGTACATAACATTTCATTCGTTGTGTGTGTCCACATTCTGGCATAATCTTCTCTACAATGACTTTACACAGCCTACAACCTTCTCCACAATAAAGAGGACATTTGTGAAGGCCATTAGGGCATAATTTAAGACAGGGAATCTTGCAGACAAAATAGGATGCCTCTTCATAACAGTACATTTCTTGTTCATGAAAGCATTGGGGAATGATTCTCTTGACTCGTATCATACATGGAGGACATTTTTCATAGCAACATATGTGACATGGATGATCACCATCAGGACATCGTCTAGCACAAGGCTTAAGACATTTAAATGATGTATGCTCTGGATCATCAGGATGACATGAACGAGTACACTGATGTCCACAATCAAGACGATAAGTACACTTCTCAGTACAACCTCCCTCTGGAGAAAATAACTTAAATTCCATGGAATCTTTCACCTTGAATGTTGTATTAGGATGGTTATGGCAATGAAGAGAGAATACATCACCTAAACATCCTTCCTTCTCAACAGAAGAGAGAATGACATCCC
This sequence comes from Petrosia ficiformis, assembly GCA_947044365.1. Classification (NCBI taxonomy): domain Eukaryota; kingdom Metazoa; phylum Porifera; class Demospongiae; order Haplosclerida; family Petrosiidae; genus Petrosia; species Petrosia ficiformis. The sequence continues at coordinate 662,422 of OX345642.1, read as the reverse complement.
AAAGAGGAACCACACCTCGCAGCATTTTGAAATTTCCAAAGCAATAGAATCCCAATTTTGCGCGAGAAAGTGCAACGCATACACGATTCTCTTCTCTCAAAAACCCCACGTTATTTAACTTGTTGTTTCGTACGAGAGATAATATAATGATATCATTTTCTTCTCCTTGAAAATTATCAACATTAACCACTCGAACACCATCAAACATTCGTTTAGGCATCCTCTTTCTCACCTTCAGCAACTGACCCGTATATGCAGTCAATATTGTTATCTGTGAAGGTTCATATCCTTGATTGAGGAGATGTTTACAAAGAGCAACAACCATATCTGCTTCATATTCATTGGAATGGCTAAGTAAGTGAGTGTCTTTTTCCTCTTCTTCGTGCTCATGATGAAAGAAGAACATGTTCTTGTCAAACCCTTTGACGTCACTGCGGTTCTCTACCGATTCATGGTTCTCGAGTGTGTCATATACATGAGGATGTACTAAGCGAGCTATTTGTGGTCGCATGCGATGTTGTATTAGTAATGTAGCATGAGGTAGACCATTTCGAATGAGTCGTTCAAACAAAGAGATATGTAAGTTGTGTTTCTTTGCTAAATCATACTCGTTAGGTTTTGGTCTAAGCTGCTTGTGATCACCTATCAATATTAGGTGTTGAGTACCAGCATTAAGAGCAGACACTATATGAGCTTCTAGTAACTCGGCAGCTTCTTCTACAATTACTATCTTTGGTTTGACTAAATGGATAATATGTTGGTATTTCGAAGCCCCTGTTGTTGTCATTCCAATCACTTCTGCTTTCTCCAAAGAATATCGATCTATTTGTAGTTGTGTTTCTTTGAGCTTCACACACAACTCATTGTATTCTTCAAAACGTTTTTCATTTTGTGTTTTTAATCTCATCTGATACTTCTGTACCCACAAACGAAACAATCGTCTACGATCAATCTCATTAAGCGTGTTAACATCTGAAATAATCATCTCCCATTCCACACTCATGGGCTGTAACTGTCTTATTTGTTGGAGAATTTTCAAAATCTCTTCTTCAGATTTGCGGTTAATGGTTTGCTGACTTTTCTCTTGTTTTTGATCTCTCTTATTATTCTTATGCTGTACAAACCATTGCTTCCCACTGAACTCTTCTTCAAAATCGTCAAATAAAAATCCATCTTCTTCTTCGTCATCGTTCCTCCTATAAATAGCTCCTGATAGAGTGTCATCCAACAATCTCTCCTGTAACTCGAGTTCAGCTTCACCAGTTATGTCAATCAATTCCTCCTCTTCAATCTCCTCCACTTCAATCTCGTCATTCTTCTCATCCTCCATAGTTGAAAGAAGTTCTCTCTTAGTTTGTACTGTTACAACCTGATTGTCCACATTGTTGACATTTAGCTTCTTTTCCTTTACTGTTTCATCCTGTACGTTTCCCCACATACCCAACCAAATCTCCAAAACATGAGGTAGCAATTCTTCATCATCTTGAGCCAATTGATCTAACTGTGCAAAGTGTGATCTATTAATCACACACCTCAGTCGTTTTCTACCTTCAGGCCCAACTATAAATTGATTTATAGGATATTTATACGTTAGCTCTAGACTTTTCCACAACATACGTTTGGCTCTATCATCAATCTCTGCTAGAATCTCTCTCCTTTCATCTAACAGGTAATATGGCACCCAATTCCTTACTTGGCTAATGTTTAGCTCCTGTATTTTCTCATTTTTGCTGCGGCCTCCAACTCTTACAATATTTGGTTTTCTTGATTTAGTTCTGCTACTTCTGGGTAGATACGGATATACAGGTTCATCATCCTCAGGGGCTTCGTCTACAATATTACACTCCAGTAGACCTTCCAGGAACTGATCGAGAGCATGGTTAGTGAAACACATCACAAGTATAGGAGAGGTATGTTCGGGATCCCAGATTTTTCTGTTTTGCAGGAGAGTCTGGACAATCTTGTAACCGATGTAAGTCTTACCAGTACCAGGTGGACCTTGTATTACAGCTATCTCTTGTGTGAGTGCCATCCTGATTGCATCCAGCTGTGACTGATCTAGCTCAATCTCATCTACCTTGGGCCAACCATGAACGTTCAAGATGTTTACTGATTGACATTTGTTTGACTCATCCTCAGGGTAGAGCCATCTCAAATCAAAAAGAGCATAGCCATCTTTCATGTACTTAGGATTCCCTAAAACACATGATGGTATGCTACTTTCAAGCCGAAACAAGGACGACTGCTTAGGATGGTATTTGAGAAGACATTCTGTAAAAGGCATTGTGTCGATTTCAGCAATTTGTAAACTATGAAGAATATGACGGCTTGCTTCAAAATATGCTCTAGATTCTATCATTACAAATTCTGTCATTTTGCTGCAGTGATTGAAAACTTCAAAATCGTCTTCAAACTTGGCTAAAAATATTCCCTTCTCCAGTTCTTCTGATTTTCTGTCATAGACAGTCGCAAAATATACTTGATCTTGAAAGCCATCTGGTGATAAGCAGAGTAATGAGCCATAAATGAGACGCTTGGAATGATCCCAGCTTTTCCTGAAACGAGAAGCATCAAAGAAGAGGGCAAAACATGTACCTTTTCGTGTAAACACTGGTTCTAATACATACACTCCTCTGTACATATTAATATCATGCAGATCTCGTCCTCTTGTTCCTGCTAGGAAGCTCTGAACACCCCTTCGGAGGGGAGCTATAAAATCCTCTCGAAGCAGACGAAACTGGATATCATAGTAGTGCTCCCATCCTTTGTACGATCCTTGAATTATGTTAGATCTTAGACAAGGAGGAGCACTGTGACAAACTTCCTCCATTGTAGGCAGTATAGGAATCTGCTTATATTGTGAATCATCCCAGTTTTCAAACTCATATCTATGTATCCCTTCCAATTTTGACTTTTGTTGTTGAAGACATTGCTCATGTATTTCATCATATTGTTCCTTGAGTTCAGCTATCTTGTCAGTGAGTGCGGGGGATAGAGAAAGAAAGTTAGAGGTCTCTGACAGATCTTTAACTGGTAGAACACTCCATGATGAAGTAGGAAGGCGTGACAATAACAGACGAAACATTTGACAAAGATTCTCTACCTTTGTCAGATACGAGTCACTCAGAGGTAGTTTTTTCACATACTCTGCTAATAGCATATGAAACATGGAACATCGAGTGCTGAGAAATTCAGCTAATATAATATTAGCAGATTTTTTTTGATCATCCCCTCTTGCTTGGGATACTTTTATGACTATCTGTAAGACTGCTTCAACGTACTCTTCTCTTGATAAGTCACCTTTCACTTTGAAACAGTCATTAAGTGAGTGTTGAAACCCTTTCAGCTCGTTTTCAAGTTTGTTAATCACTTCCCTGGGGTCATTTCGAGCAAGAGTTTTCAAGTCTCGTATTCCTAGTCTATGAATGTATGTAGGTTTTGATTGCCCCTTCTGTACAGGTTTCTTACCTTCGGGATTAAAACTTTCTGGTTTATGATAGTCTTGTTTACTTTTCCAATGGGGGGAGCGAATAGATGTGAAAGAGGATAGTAATGGATCTGGAGTTAAGGGAGTGAGGGTAGATTGTTGGTCACCTATTCCTCTTTTAGATCTCATTCTTTCTTTATCTAATTCTATTACTACTCCTCTTCCATCATCTGATCTAGTTCCTCTTCCTGTGCCTGATCCTCTTTCTGTGCCTGATCCCCTTCCTTCATCTAATCTCCAGCTCCCTGACATTCCACCTCCTCTTTCCCATCCTCTTATTTCTCTTCCATATACTTGTATTCCTTCTATCCTTCTTCCTAATCCAGGCATGCCTTCTCGTCTCCAGTTGTTAGTATCTCCTGTTGAAGGTACTCTTCTCCCCCTATGGTTGCTACCCCAACCACGTCTAGCCCCTCTGTCCCTCCGATATTCAAACTCTAAATCAGTACCCACCTCATGAAATTCATCATCCATTCTGCCTCTCCTCTGTCCTACTTCCTTTCTTTTCTCTCTACTACTGCTGGGAACAATTGTATCTCTTTCTGTTGACATTGGTAAATATGAATCCAGTGTCCAGGATCTTCTGTTTGAAAAGGCCATAACAATAATATGGCTCTATGGTGTTGTTTTGTACTTGTGACTTGAACTTCACAGAAATTCTAAAAGAAGGATATGATGATAATTATAATTAAACAGGTGTCTATGTTAAGTATAGTTACTGTCAAATACATTATTATAAATGATATGGAAACTGGATATTGATTAGTCTAAGTATCTTACATATAATGGCTATTTACCCAAACTAGACTTACTGTTATAGGATCTGATGTGAGTTTTCATGTAATAATTATTGATCTGCAGGAGTTTCACACCATATATTTAGTAATTTTGTACAGTCCTGTGTACATACAGTGGTAGCAGATAAACCTAGGATACCCAAGAGAATGACAGGAATTTGAGTCAGCAAAGTGGGAGTAAAAATGTTTTGGGCTAGCCCATCCTGTGTCTATACCTAACAGTAGTAATGAATTGCATTTGCTTTTTTTGTACAAGACAAAATATATAATCATATTCTCATAAATCTTAATGGAAAGTTACATTACAAACATTTTGCATGGCTTCTATTATTCTATATGATCAAGCCATGTTTCACGGTCAAGTAAACTATTGACACACAATACTATGTGGACCTATATACGTAGCTTCAAATGAAGTGTATAGTATGCCATCAGTAGGATGCAACTCTTGCATATGACCAACTAAATTGGTTGAATAGTTTATAATAATATTTACAGTGACACTTATGGAAAGTATAAGTAAATGTTAATGACGACTATTAAGTGCCACATGAGGAAGAATGCAGTGAAGAGTATTGATCATGTGATGTAATGGTGAATCAAAGATGTCCATGTGGTGATGTTCACCCTAATAAATCTGGTGATAAATCTTCTTGCTCTTGTTTGGCAAAAGGTAAGGTCAAAGTGTGGTTACATATGTCAGTGTGGTCAATGTTATACAAACATTGTATACATTTTTGGTTAATTCGTGTACTACAATTGTCCAAAGGAATATATATTAGGTAGCAGTATACTGATGCATGCATGAGGTGGACCGTGCCTTTTCTGATCACACAGTTCATCTCATTGAAAAAACTATACTGTAGTCATAACAAAGTTCATTTTCACATTTTAAAGGTATTACTTGGGAACATTGTAGATCGATTAATGCAGCATAATGCTAGCTAGTTAACATTATTCATACATTACAATGACATTAAGATTAGTCAGCAATTCTGATTCCGGGGTAAGTAAGTGGGTATTACCCATGGATAGCCCCAGCGATTTATAAACAAGGCGATGGGTGCTATATAGGCTGCAGCAATTGTGGGTGCGTGTTCATACACAGAAAACTCATCGCCGTGACGCCGGTAAGTATATGCTGTAGGCTACTACTAGACTGTCGTACATAATTATAACAACCATTATTATCTTAGGTTTTTATGTATATAGATATTCATGAGTACTGGAAGAGATAGACAATATTCGCCAAGAGATCAGAGAAACGATGGGCGACGAACTCCAAGAAGGGAAAGGAACTCAACATCTGGCGGTGGACAGTATAACAATGGAAGACAACTTCTTCAAAGAGAAAGACATAATCAAGATCAAAGAAGACAGTATACTGAACAACATAGAGGTAGAGGTGGAGGTGGAAGAGGTTACAGACATGATCGCCATTTACATACACCTCGACAAGACTTACCTGATAACATAGGACATGACACAACCGATGGTGTACAACCTGGTCAATATTCCAGAGGTTTCAAATACTGGACAAGAGACGATATACACCATTTAGCAGCTTCTAATGCACATGATGTCATACAGCGAATTCAGAATGAGCAAAATGCCTTTTTGAATGCTTACACTTTTGATAAAAATTATCAAAACCCGTCAACTTTGAAAAAATTGATTAAAATCCTCCACATTATCACAAACAGTCAAGAGCCAGACATCAGTAGCCGTTTGCTCAGTCAGATCCTAGAATGTTCTGGCTTCATGATGAAGCTCAAAGAGTTCATCCAGATCACACCTGATGTCCAGTATCTTCAACACCTAATTACGGTAGCCCGCTTCTGCATTGATAAAATACCTCAGTCTTCTGTATTCAAGATTCCTCATGCAGAATTGAAAGATGCTGTAAGTCGTCTCAATAAAGAAGACAATCGTTCATTGATTCGTATATTTGAAGAGTATAACAAACAGTTTGAAGAAAAGAGAGAAGAGATTATTCGAGCTCGACAAGAACAACAACGACCAAACATACGAAGACAAGAAAGGCAGGTTAATGAACAAGTTAACCCTCATGATAATGAGCCTCCAAATGACTTCAGAGAAATTGAAATTCTCCCACGACCTGAAGAAATCCAGAACTGCAAGGAAAAACCATTTCTTAGACCCAACATCGTGAAAGGTGCTTATCGTGATTGGAGCCATTACCTTGATGTGCAGTTTCGTCTGTTACGAGAAGACTTCATGGATCCTCTTCGCAAAGGAATACATGGGTATTTAGAAGGTGTAGAACGAAGTCACGACATTCAAGTGTACGAAAATGTAAGAGTACTAGCACCTGTTTGTCTTTATGGTGGTATTGGGTTTCAAATCCAGTTTGACCTCATTCGCTCTCGATTAGCTCGAGTACGATGGGAGCACTCTCGCCGACTAATCTATGGATCTCTCCTTTGTTTGTCAAATGATCATTTTCGTACTATAAAATTTGCGAGCGTAGTTAAACGAGATCCAGAGCTTCTTCAAAATGGACAGCTAACTGTCAAGTTTGAAGGAGATGTTAACGCTTTTGAAATCGATCCAACCACTAACTATCTGATGGTTGAGTCTACAGCTTACTTCGAAGCATATCGTCATGTTCTTGAAGGTCTTCAACAAGTTACTGTTGACCAGATGCCCTTTCGTTCCTACATTGTAGGAGGTTTTAAACCAGACACCCACATTCGTCTACCCCTTTGCTTCCAAAACAATCCTCACTTTGATTTAAATAGTGTTTTGGAGCTAAAGAGGGCAAAGCCACCAATAGATGTAACAAAATGGCCTTCGCTTCCTGAAACCTGTCTAGATGACTCACAATTGAAAGCATTAAAAAAGGCTCTCTCTCAGGAAATTTCCATCATACAAGGGCCTCCAGGTACAGGTAAGACCTATATTGGTCTAAAAATAGTCCAAGCTCTTCTCATCAATCGTTCTGTTTGGGATCCAAATAGCAACTCCCCCATCTTAGTTGTATGTTATACCAATCATGCATTAGACCAGTTTCTTGATGGCATCATAGAATGTCCTATTAGAGGAATGCAAACCCCTAAGGTGGTACGTGTTGGTGGACGATGCAAGAATGACAAAATTAAGGAATGTGCTATGGCAAACCTGGTAGCCAAGATGAAAATGCAGAGAGAAGTTCCTTCTCGAGTTTATAAAGAATCGAAAGATAACAGATCAGCTATGAAGCTACTCCAGCAGAAAATAGAAGGTAATATGGGAGCCATAAATGCCATGGAGGGTAAGATCCTGACAATGGAGGAGGTATCAGAGGTAATGGATCATCGTCATTTAGAACAGATGGGGTACCAGTTTCAACACGCACCAGAAAATAAACACATGGAGGTATGGTTGAACTTGTGGCTTATACCAGATGGAGATGGTGATGAGGAACCTCAGGATAATGTCACACAAGAAGATGCTCAGATTGAAGCTGCTTTACAGGCAAGCCTTCAAATTAAAGAGGTGGATTTACCGGTGGCTGGAATGGGATTGGAACCTCCTGGAGGAGACCAGATTGGAGGTATCGTTATGGAAGATGAAGATACTCTGATTGAAGTTCCCGACGAACCTCAGCTTCTGGAAGAGGAAAGAATGATTGAAGGAGAATCATTGCTTAATGAAGAGACTGAAACAAAATCCTCAGAATCATCTCAAGATCTGTATGAGAAAGTTACCAAGAGGGGAGAATGGCAAGTAAAGCAGCTAACTTCAAAAGAACGAAAGAATCGAATAACAAAAGGTTTGAGAAATCAACCCATGACAGACAGGGAAGCTAGACAAGTGGTTGACATATCGGATCTCACAATTAAACAGAAATGGCGTCTATATCAGTACTGGTTACATCAGTATATACGTTGGTCCAAAGCTCAATTGAAGCAATTCGGAGATTACTATGATCGCTGTGGTCAGCAATGTCTACAGACAGATCAGGAACTTAATAAGCTCACTTTAGTGAATGCCCATGTGGTTGGAATGACCACAACAGGAGCTGCCAAACATAGCTATATCCTGAAACATCTTCATCCTAAGATAGTCATAGTGGAAGAAGCTGCAGAGGTGTTGGAGTCTCATATTATCACTTCTCTATGTCCCAGTGTCCAACAGTTGATTCTTATAGGAGACCATAAGCAACTGCAACCGAAACTCACTTGCTATGACCTCCAGAAAAAATACAATCTTCACATTTCGCTGTTTGAACGACTAGCAGAAAATGGCCTCCCCATAGCAACCTTGGGTGTACAACATCGTATGAGACCCGAGATAGCTAGCATAGTAGGGAACCACATTTACGACAAACTGGATAATCACGAGTCAGTTTACAAATACGAACATATTCGTGGGATTGGAAAGAACATGTTCTTTATTGAACATTCCCAGCCAGAGAAGAACAACCCCACAGGAGACAAACGAAGTCATGTTAACCCATTTGAAGCAGAATATGTTGTTTCACTCACTCGGTATCTACTCAAGCAGGGTTATCACCCTTCAGAGATAACAATTTTAACAATGTACAGAGGTCAATTGTTTGAGATTAAACAGAAGATGAGGAAGGACGAGTTTGGAGGTGTAAGAGTTGCTGCTGTTGATGACTTTCAAGGAGAGGAGAATGAGATTGTTATCGTATCACTTGTACGAAGCAATAATGAAGAAAAAATAGGTTTCTTGAAGATAGAGAATCGTATCTGTGTCTCCCTTTCTCGAGCCAAGAAGGGTATGTATGTGATCGGTAATTTCTCAATGTTGAGAGGTAAGGATGACACAAAATGGCCAGCTATCCTGGAGGAGTTAGATAAAAACGGTTATGTTGGTGATGGCCTTCCTCTCTGCTGCCAAGTTCATCCTAAGGAAAAAATAATTGCTAAAATTCCACAAGATTTTTCAAAAAGTCCTGAAGGTGGATGCCAGAAGCAGTGTGGCTTACGTCTGGAGTGTGGCCATGTTTGCCAAAGTCCTTGTCATCCAATAGATCGTGACCACAAGATGATGTACAGATGTCAACAGCTGTGTAACAAACGCCTTCCTTGTGGTCATAAATGTAATAATAAATGCTACATGTGTGAAAATGGCTGTCCTCCTTGTGAGATCAATGTGTCTAGGATCTTGCAATGCCGTCATGAAGTACGAATGAAATGTAACGAAGATTCCACAAAGTTTTTGTGTTACCGACCATGTGAGAGAAGAATTAGGTGTGGTCATAAATGTCAAAACAAGTGCTCGCAGATTTGTACTTCAATGGATGCCTGCCAACAGAAAATTAGCAAATCCCTACCTTGTGGTCACGTGTTGTCAATACCCTGTTCCACTCCTGAGTCACTTGTTTCTTGTCCCGTGCCATGTAAGAAGCAGATTGAAAGTTGTAGCCACACATGTAAAGGTACATGTGGTTCATGTAACCAAGGCAGGCTTCATATTAAATGTTCAGAAAGATGTGGGAGAGATCTAAACTGTGGTCATATCTGCAAATTCCCTTGCCCCGAATATTGTCCTCCTTGTACAGAGCAGTGTAAAAACTACTGCTTCCATAGTCAGTGTCCTAAGAAATGTTACGAGCCTTGTGTCCCATGTCGAGAACCTTGTAAATGGCAATGTCGGCATTTCCGTTGTACTGCAACTTGTGGTGAGATGTGTAATCGACCACCGTGTGATGTTCCGTGCAGGAAAAACTTATCCTGTGGTCACCAGTGTATTGGGCTTTGTGGTGAAGATTGTCCATCTCTTTGTCGAATCTGTGACAAAGAAGAGGTTTGTGAAATATTCTTTGGGACCGAAGATGAGGAAGATGCTTGTTTTATCCAGCTGAAAGATTGTAAACATATCTTTGAGATAACAGGTATGGATCAGTGGATGTCACAACAACAAGAAAAAGAAGACTCACACATTGTCAAGTTTATTGAATGTCCGAAGTGTAAGACTCCTATCAGACGTAGTCTCCGATATGGTAACAGTATCAAGAAAACTATACATGATATGGAAGAGGTGAAGCGTATGAAGTTGAAGGAGGTAAAAATGAATGCAGCAGAGTTACGCAGAATGGCCAATCTGGTTGAAAAAGAAACGAGAAAGCACAGGTTTGTACAGCCAGTTTGTAAAGGTATCTGTGATCATATTGACAATGTGTTAGTAAGTGCTAAACCAAATGTACCTCCACTTTTACCACATGAAGCAAATACTATCGAAAACAAACTCATTCTCCTTCCTAAGATTGCCAAACTTTTTGAATGCCTTGATGTCATCAACACGCCCTCCTGCCAGTTTCTATCTTGTGTTGTTCAAACAGCACCACTCGCCAAGCAAGCCGTAAGTCTTGTAGATTTTTTAAAAGCTATCTATCTTAGTCCACAACAGATCAATGATGCACAGTGTGAGCTACGCAGACTATTTTGTCTTGCTCGATTCTGTCAACTCAAGTATGTTGCAAAAAAAGACAACTGTGCTATTAATTCAACTGATGAGAGAGAGTTGGAAAGTTGGGTACTATTTTATATGCAGTGTGGGATGAAATATCGTCAGGCAACTCAAGAAGACCAGCAAAACAGTGACAAGATACTCGAACGTATTAGACGGGATTATAGTATCGGAGGGATATCCGAAAGCGAACGTTTACAGATTGTAAAAGCAATGCCTGGCATTCAAAAAGGAGCTTGGTATAAGTGTCCTAAAGGCCATATCTATTGTATTGGAGACTGTGGAGGAGCAAATCAGGAGAGCAAGTGTCCAGAATGTGGAGCTCGTATTGGAGGAACTGGACATCGTCTTGTAGAAGGAAATGTCCATGCTCCAGAAATGGATCAGTCAAGACATGCCGCTTGGTCTGAAGGAGCTAACCTACAAAACTATGACCAGGCACAACTACAAAGACTTTTTCATTAAAAAGACTATAGATAAGAACCTGAGGAACTAATATCATTGTAATGCGAGATAGTATTTTTATTTTTGTAGAAATGTATGATATACTTGTATTAGCAGATTTTTAAATAACTATATATAATATTGAAAGGCTGTATGTATTTACATGTGTATATACATTGCTCATAATAAATTATTATAAGATATATTATAATAACTTAATTTGTTGTAGTGTTTCTTGAAAGCATTTTGTAAATTTCAAGTTAAACCATAAACACTTTAGAATAATACTGTGAAGATATGATACCATTTCACAATAAACTAATATTCCAGATAATATATATACAAACTCACATGAAGTTAATATTCATAACTAACAGGGTAAGCTAAATTCATCTACAATATAATCATATTCATTACTTCTAATACCACTGTATACATGTGACAATACACAGCATGAATAACTTTTAATAAGAATTATTTGTAGTTAGCCACATGGGAAAAGGCTGATTCATACATTCATACATACAAGAAAATTCCCCACTTCCGTTGCCAAGTCATTATGGATGATTTCAACAGAAAACAAAATTCTAATAGTTTTATATTCAATAGAACTCAGGTGATAATCACTCCTCTGAACTGATTACCAAGAATAAAGAAAGCCTTATAAAAGGAAATCATATCACTTCCCTACAACAGTCCTTGTCTGTTATACGTATGTACAGGACACTATAGTAAGTATTACCATTGTATTGATAATATACATGTAGATCTATAATCAATGTCTTTTGTTCTATAATAGGTTTGTGACCACAATCAGTTCTTAACATTAGACTGAACTAAATTCCTGTTTGGTGCATGTACAGCACACTATAGTAAGTATTTGCATGTTGTGTATTGACAACAACTATTCATAAGCATAGGAAAGATGACAGAATGGGGGAGGGGCCAGAGCATGTGCCCCCTGATTCCTATGCCGATGCTATTTATAGTCAATGTCTTTTGTTCTATATATAGGTATCACAATTTATCAGTTCCAGGTATCAAAACTGATTTCTTGTTTGTTGTATGTACAGCACACTCAAGTAAGTATTACCATATAGTATATTGAATATAGCTCTATATCTATTATTCTATACAGATATTGTGATCGCAATTTCAGTTTCTTCTGTCATTAGAACTAAATTCCTGTTTGGTGTTTGTACAGAACTAAAGTAAGCATTATTATACAGTGTATGCTATATTTATTATCAACAATGATTCTTTACAGGTATTGTGATTTCAGAAAATCCATAAACATATCCATATTGAAGACCTGTGATGATGGCAACCAATTTATCTTCAATTTTTCTGGGATCAACATCACCACCAGGAAATCCTAGAAGTGATTATGGAAACAGAGGAAGAAGAGGAAGAGGTGGAAGAGGTGGAAGAGGTGGAAGAGGAGGAGAAGGAGGAGAAGGGAGAGGAGGAAGAGGAGGAAGAGGTGGAGGAGGAGGAGGAAGAGGTGGAAGAGGAGGTAGAGGGACTGGAAGGGGAAACAGAGAAAGAGGAAACTCACCTTGGAGTGAGCCTGGTGGAAGAGGTAGGCATCATATACACAGACTTGGGTTTAATGAGCTTAAAGATCTGGCAAGAAAGAACACAACAGAAATTATTACAACGCTTGACCATGACTTGAAGGGGTTCCAACATTCACTTGATGGTTGTAATCAAATACGAGAATCCTCAAAAAATGTGTATATTGAGACTGTGATACAAATATTAAGCAAAGTATGTCAGACGGAGGGGGAAGAGCAGCAAGAATCCGCTAACAAGATAATAGCAGAGTTTCTGAGTGATCGTTGCTCTAAATTTCACATGTTACTTGCAGAGTATGTAAAAACAATGCCTATACATATTCCACCTAAAATCATAATCGAAAATCTTTGCGATATTTGTAATACCATTCTTGTGTCCTTTCGGTCGTCTTGGAGTGTCCCTCCAATTGCAGATCTGTCTAGCGCAATGGAGCATTTGAAATCATATTTTCCCGACCTCTATGAAAGAGTTGCAAAGCTTGAGACTATGCGCAATGAAATATGTGAACAGTGGAAGGAACAACAAAAACAACAATCTCAACAAAAGCGAACGACAGACAGCGCTGCATTTGAAAACTGGGACAACTCTCAGTACAGGACAATGTCCATCTTACCAATGGTTAACGAAGTCATTGGTCCACCGCCACCATTACGTTCAAATATAATCAAAGGATGTTACGCAGATTGGGAGCATTATTATGACGTACAGTTTCGGCTCTTACGTGAAGATTTTGTTGCTCCATTGCGCAAAGGAATTTCTGAGTTTTGTTCCCCACAGAGAACAAGATTAACGGATGTGTATATTTACAATGACGTGAACATCCTTCATCCAGTTTTCACACACGAGGGTCTGTGTTATATGGTACAATTTGATACCAGTAGGTTTAGGCAACACCGAAGTTGGGAGCATTCGAAACGTCTCTTGTTTGGATCCCTTCTTTGCTTCACTCCAAATAATGACAGGTTTCAAGAGGAAATCTATTTTGCTATTGTCACAAACAGAGATCCTCGAGAACTGATCTCTGGTAAATTCCAAGTAAAGTTTGAACAGAGTCTTGAAATGCTTCATCACGCTGGAAAGACTGTGTTCTTAGTCGCTGAGTCAAAAGCTTTTTTTGAAGCAAGTCGTCATATACTTCGTAGCTTGCAAACAGCAGAAGTAGGTACAATGCCTTTCACCAAATACCTGATTTTGAACAATCCGACTCCCGTTCATAAACCAAGATATTTGGACGATCATATGACATATGATCTTCGTTGGCTTTATCGAACAGAGGAAGAGGGAACATTTGGCAGAAGGATATCAAGTGTCACAGGAGCTGAAGAAAAAGCTTTGAATATACTCAATGATAGCGAATGGCCAAAGCATACAGATCCCAACATTGAGTTAGACAAGTCACAGCTTGATGCAATCAGGATGGCACTCACACAAGAGATAGCTGTAATACAAGGTCCACCTGGTACAGGTAAGACTTACATTGGTTACAAGATTGTCCAGACTCTTCTGCAAAATAGAAATGTCTGGGATCCTGAGCATACCTCCCCTATTCTAGTGATGTGTTTCACTAACCATGCTCTTGATCAGTTCCTGGAAGGTATTATACATCATGAAATAAACGAAAAACATAAGTTTAGAAGGAACATAACATACTCTTCCAGAAAGCCAAAGATAGTAAGAATTGGAGGACGTAGCCAGAGTGAGGAAATACAACAGTATAGCCTGAAAAATGTACGCAGGGAATTAGTACCTCGTAATCAATACCGTGCAGTACAGAGTCAAAAAGAGGAAGTTCAAAACACTGCATCACGTATTCAGTGGAAGAGTCTTCACAAGGTGATACATGATCCAGTGAATGAAGGAATTATTGGACCTGAGGGTATGAGTAGATTGAAGAGTGTGATTCATCCATCACACTTCTATCAGCTGACCCAGCTAGCTGATAATCATGAAGATATGAGATACGGTATTGAGATCTGGTTGGGTTTATGGGAAAAGAAAAAAATAGTGATTCAAAAAGAAGTTCCTGGAAATGATCAGGTGATGCAAAAAGAGGTTCCTGGAAATGATCAGGTGATGCAAAAAGAGGTTCCTGAAAACGATCAGGTTAGGGATTCCCAAATGGTACTTATTTCTGATGAGAAAGAGAAAAATGAAAACAGTGAGGAATATGAAACCGAGACTTTACAAGAAGAAGAGTTAATTGAAGTAAAAGGTGAAGCACAGATTGAGGAAGAAGCAAGAAAAATCGAAGGTTTTGATTATAATCCGATTGATGTCACAGAGGAGAAAATGGAGATCCCACGCGATGCATTAACCACACACATCTTCAATCCATTAGATGAGAGCAACACAATGAAACAGGAAGACATTGAAGTCAAGATGGTTCGGATAAATGAGAGGGCAAGAAAGTGGATATTGGACCAAATCAGGAAGACCTCTCCAATGGAGGAAGACTTAGAGATGGCTATCTCAGATATTAACGACTTACCAGATAGACAAAGATGGCAGCTGCTCAGATTGTGGGTCAGCAAGTACAAGGAAAGATTAACAACTGGCAGTCAAGCTCGAATTATTGAATACGACAGGAAGTGTGAAGAATGCAAAGCAGCAGACCAGGCTTTGGACCGAATAGCATTGGAGAAAGCAGAAGTGATTGGCATGACAACAACAGGAGCTGCCAAATATCAGCATATTATTCATTTGGTGAAACCTAAAGTAGTAATTGTAGAAGAAGCTGCCGAGGTTCTTGAATCTCATATAGTGTCTGCTCTCAATGCTGGTACTCAACACCTAATATTAATAGGTGATCACAAGCAGCTTAGACCAAAACCTAACGAGTATGATTTAGCAAAGAAACACAATTTACATATCTCTTTGTTTGAACGGCTCATTCAAAATGGTCTACCTCATGCTACATTACTAATACAACATCGCATGCGACCACAAATAGCTCGTTTAGTTTGCCCCCATATATACGAAACACTAATTAATCACGAGTCTGTTTTAGTATATGACAATATCAAAGGGTTTAGTAAGAATATGTACTTCTTTGATCACGCTCATGAAGAAGAAAGTAACGAGAGTATAATGAGTTACTCAAATGAATATGAGGCTTGCTTTATTCCAGCACTTTGTAAGCATCTCCTAAAACTTGGTTACAAGCCTTCTCAAATCACTATCCTAACCACATACACAGGCCAGCTACTCAAAATAAGACACAAAATGCCCAAAATAGATTTCGAAGGAGTTAGAATCGTAAATGTGGATAATTTTCAAGGTGAGGAAAATGATATTATAATCCTCTCTTTAGTAAGAAGCAATAAAAATGAAAAAGTGGGGTTTCTAAAGGAGCCAAATCGTGTTTGCGTAGCACTCTCAAGAGCAAAGATGGGATTTTACTGTTTTGGGAACCTTAAAATGCTAAGAAGGCAGGTTCCAACCTGGGAGGTTATTCTTCATCAAGTTGAAGAAGAAGGTTGCTTAGGAAGTGCGTTTCCATTACAGTGTCCTAACCATCCAGAAAAGAAGTGTGATGCCGGTGAACCAACTGACTTCGCTAAGTTTGCTCCCGAGGGAGGATGTACAGCAAAATGTATATTCCAACTTCAGTGTGGTCACCAGTGTAGAAGATTATGTCATTCTGATGATCCAGAGCATGATAATTATCGTTGTAAACAACCTTGTACAAAGAAGTGTGATGCCGAAGGTCATCCTTGTAAAGCCCTTTGCGATAAGCGACCATGTCCACCATGTCGAGAAAGGGTTGTTCGAATAATCGCCTCATGTGGCCACTCACAGAATATGTACTGCTATCAAGATCCAGATACAATTCATTGCCATACACCATGTCTGAAGAGGTGCCCCAATGATCTTCATGACTGTCCTCTGAAGTGTTGGAAAGGGTGTGAACCATGTTCATTTCCTGTGACAAGAAAAATGCCTAGATGTGGACACGAACAAGAGATGAAATGTTATCAAAAGCCCGAAGAAGTTCTATGTCAGCAACCATGCAGTAAATCATGCCCAAATGACCATCCATGTGAAAAGCTTTGCTGGCAGGCATGCGGTAACTGTGAGGTTGAAATGTTTAAACTACTTCCAAAATGTGAGCATATAAAAAAACTTCGATGTCATGTCAATGTAGATGAATACAAATGCAAGAAAAAATGTAGAAAAACATATGACTGTCGTCATCTATGTCAAAAAAAATGCTTTGAAGAATGCGATAGTATTTGCAAATTGCCAGTGGAGAAAATACTCCCAAAATGTGGTCACATAGACACAGTTCCATGTTCTACGGATCCAGGTATATGGTTATGCAAGAAACCTTGTGAAAAGTCACTACGATGTGGACATCCCTGCAAAAGGTCTTGCAGTGATTCCTGCTTATCAATCAACTGTATAGAGCCTGTTGAAATCCGAATGCTTTGTAAGCATACCATAAAAGTCCCTTGTAACGAGGCTATGAAGACAAGGCTACAGATTCTAAAGGACGTTAAATACAGATGTGATAAACCATGCTTGAAAACGCTCAAATGTAATCATTTCTGTCGAAACAGATGTAGTGATCCGTGTACAGACAAGTGTAATGCTACTGTACTATATGAATGCCCAAAAGGGCACAAGATGCGACTGAAGTGTCATGAAGCACAACTGACACCATCCTGTGAGAAGAACTGTCCAGAAAAGCTCAAATGTGGACATTCGTGTAAAGAGAAATGCGGAGAGGAATGCAGTGAGTCATGTAATGAAATGGTTACCATTAAATGTCAGTGCGGCCATAAACACCAGTCACAATGTGGGAAGCTTCAATGTATCTGCCAGGAAAAGTGCCCAGTCACACTTCAATGTGGTCACAAATGTTCTGGTAAATGTGGTCAGTGTTTCTCAACAAGAATACATCCCCCTTGTCCTTTCGAAGTCCATGTGAAGAGATTCTGTGGCCATTATGGTAATGTACCATGCTTTGGTATGCAAGATCAGTGTCACAAACCTTGCCAAGTAGCTACCTGCCTTCATACAGAGAAACCTTGTGAACACAAATGTTATGCTACATGTACAAACATATGCACAGAGCAGTGCAAATGTGAATGTGCTCATAAGAAATGTTCAAAAACATGTTTTGAAGTATGCGATAAACCCTGTTGCAATGAGCCTTGTGATAAAATGCTGAAATGTGGTCACTGTTGTTTGGGTCTTTGTGGAGAGAAATGCCTTAGTATATGCTTGATTTGTAATCGAAAGAAATTCCTATCAGATGTGAAAGGTCTCCCAAAGAAGAAGCCTAATCCAGAGAGCCATCGCTACATTCAACTGGACTGTGGCCATCTTTTTACTGTTGCATATCTTGATAACTACTATCCACCACATCCTGGTAAAGATCAGTTGATCGCACCACTACTCTGTCCAACCTGTCAGAAGACAGTTGTTGTGAGTCGATACTGGAAGGCAATGGCAAAAAGAGCCAGAGAAATAAGGGAGATTAAGACACATTTAGAAGTAGAAGCTACAGAAGAGGTACAGAGAAATGCAGTAATGAGAGATCAGGTACAACATATTTTTGAAGGCATTAGACACTCAAAGAAAGGAGCAGTTGTACCAACGCTTGAAAGTAATTATGAAACTATTTGTATGATGCAGCTCCTAATTTCAGCCAAAAAGCTCCACCAAACACTGAAATCAGAGGCTTCTGAGTTTGAAAATATAGCAGATCAATTAGTGAATGAGGGATTGAAAATCATACTCAATAAAGACGGGAAGGTATCAGATCAAGTATTGCAAGATGTACATAGTGAAATATATCGCATTTGCCTACTGACGACACACGAAAAAGTTCAGAAACTTTTAAAACACAGTCGGCATGGATCTGCGAAAGGGCAATTAGGAATGGTACAATCTGTTCTACAACAGATGGAAGAAAACCACAACCTTCGCCTCACTGAACAAAACTACAAAGAATATCTACAAGTTCTACAAAAGGCACACTTGGAACTTTCCGGAAAAACAATCAATCCACCTGTCACCATTGAAGTAACCACACCCACTATTACAAAGGGAGAGTGGTATCGATGTGCGTTAGCAGGTCATCTCTACCTTGTACCAGCAAAATATCATAAAGGACAAGAGAAACCAAAATGTCCATATTGTCACAAAGAATATAAAATATAAGACCGTGAAGAAATATACATGTATTAATTATAGTTTTATTTCTTTTATAGATTGTTTGTATCCTATATTTTACAAATTAACAATGTAGTAGATTTCCCATTATTGTAGTTTTACCAGTATATTGATGTATTTATGATGATATTATGATGATATTATGATGTACTATTATTAATTTGATTATTAATTTTAGAGTTGTCAACACTTGTATTAATAACAGTTTTATTAATTTTAATGTTATCAATAATAGTTATTAATATAAATATATTTGATAAACTTTTTCGAACTTCTTTATCTTTCATCCCTTTCTACATCATCTCTCTCATTCTCCCCTCCTCTCTCTTCGTCACCATCATTAACATTTTCTAAAACTGTTCTTATCTGATGTAATAATCCTCTTAAAGATGTTGTCAACTCTCCTACAGCCTGTTCTAATGCAAATCCTTCCCTTTCTCCTCCTACTGCACCTTCTAAACCAGGTAAAGGTGCTCCTTGAGGTCTGTTATTTTGTCGAGGTCGTGGAGCATGCTGAGGCATGCCTGCAATGAGTGGTCCAGTATTAGGAGTACCTGTACCCTGTGATTATGATAGTTATCTATAAATCTATAGTTGAATTTAACTAATAATATACATACTACAGTGTATTTAGAATGTTTCTACATTTTGACCCAAAGGTCTTCTTCAGTAAATGAAAGATCGAAACATTCTTTTATAATCAAACTAATGTGTTATTAGGATCAGTTATATAACAAGTCACTCCTCAAGCAATCCCTTTAATTTAATTACTTAACCTATATAATAAATAGTGACTCACTGGTACAGTGAATGAGGGTAATAGTGACTGAAGAAATAAAGAGAATGGATTACTGGAGATGTCCTCTTCAGGTCTTTGAGATCTTTAAGTTTGGGATGATATTATTATATTTATAATAGAATATTATTTACCTTGGAGGTCGTGTATAACCAGCTGTACTATCTTCAGGAGGTAGTGGATCATACATCATAATAGGGGTTCCTGTAACATCCTGAATGTATAAGAACCAGTATTAATATATTACTAATTATAATATTCATACCAACCCTAGGTAAAGCAGAAGTAGTATTCTCAAGATCTGATAAAATCACATGACGACTTATGTTTCTAGGTGTCCCTACATACCTCAACTGTCGCCTGGCAACAGGAATTGAATTGTAATAATGTGGAAATACAAACTCACTTTTTAGCACATTCTTCAATCAGAGAATCTTTGTTATCAGCCCGTATAATAACTTGTTTTGAATTGTCTTCTAACCAGTGTAAAACCTGAATGACAAGAATATACCAGTACTGAGATATTATAGCTATAATTCTAGTTTCAATATTAGTACTTTTATTAATAAGCTAGGACTCATTCAATATTATAATTATACTCTCCTCCTTACCTAGGACTCATCCAATATTATAATTATACACTCCTCCTTACCTCTGGTTCCTTCCATAATGAATGAGTTCTTTCGATATATAGTTTTATAAGCAGCTGCAATGCGTCAGGTTCCCTAACAATAGTAATACAATATAGATGAAGTTAAATAATATGTACACAGTCCTTACTTCCATTGTGGATTACAAGAAAATAAAATATGATTCATTACTGAAGGATGAAACGTCACACCACATTTTTCCAATAGAGGAAGTAACAACTAAAGATATTAGATAATGTTATATAATTACATAGAGTCCTTAGTGACTGACTGATGGAAACATGATGAGAGCCTCTTGAATCTTTTCACTAGCTAGTTGAAGTTGTTGATCTCCATTTTCTGATTTCTCATCTTCTCTAGTAGCACAATGAAACATTGCTAATGGTATCGAAAATGAGAAGTTAGGGAGCTGAGATAAATTTCTCTTGGACTACAGAAATATCCAGGAGTCACATATGAGTGTTTATCAGCTGTTATGATTTATAAGTTACCTCCCATTGATTTGAGAGATCAAGAAGATACTGATACTCATAAGATCTGATCGCATGATAATCAATCATTAATACAATACAAAGAGGATCTGTTTCTGGATCAAGACTTGAAGTGAAGTGAAAATATAATATAAATATGAGTGAGCTTTTAACATAAAAAGGTATTTTTTCACTAAATAATATCTTAAGTTTAACACTATAGGAAGCTTGATATAAAAGAAGCCAAATGATTGCTCCTTTTGGATATCAAATTTCATTGTCTTTGAAAGTTAATAATATAAAAGTGAGTATTTAAATGTATCAACAGAAAAGGTCCATATCTGCTCACGTATCTAACATATCATATTGTTTGTATCATTATTCATTATTTTACTAACCTAAGAATCAGTTTACATAACTCCAAAGCAGTTCTATGACATCCTATACAAGATAATGAAGATATATATCCACTGATATGAACAGACTGTACCTTTTCTTTCAACATAATTCAAATGTCTGAACAAAGCTAGAAAGAATGATCTGTTTGGAAAGAGTAATATCTAAACACTACAAGATTACAGTTGCTAGTCACCTGACCTATTCTCAGCTCTGGAATAACCGAGTCGACAATTGTCTTGTGTAAAATTAAATAATGGATGAAAACAGCATTCAAATTGATATAATGCTCTCTCTAGTTAGTGCAAAGAGAAGTGGTAAGTAATGATCTTATGGTGTCATTATTTACCAATTAGATCAGCAGCCATTTGCATATCTTCTCCCATTTTACACACTTCACTCAGTTGTAGCAATGAATCAATATGGTATGGATGGGCATGAAGTACAGCCTAGTTATATATAAAGAAATTATTTCTTTACGTTCCAATAAATAGACATTATAGGGCAATGACTAACTGCAATAGCATTAGGATCATATGTTTCCACAGCATCTAAAAAACTGAACTGGACCTTCTGATATTCTAAACTATGTTCAAATGTAAAATATTGACAGCTGGAATGGATAAGAGTAATTAAATAATGATTCTATTTTACAACGAATATTATATACTTGTTTTTGACTTCAGCCAGCTGCATTGAGAGACCTACATGTTATAAACAGGTAGTACATTGAATGGTTACCAATGATTTACCTCAAACTTACCTAGTTTTTCAATTGTAGGCCAAGTGTCTTTAGGAACAGCCAACCTGACAACACAAAGGAATATAAGTAATCATATCCCATGATTACATTTTATTCACATTTAACTTACATAGATTGTCTTTGAAATCTTCTTCTATGGTCTCGTCTCTGACTAGATGGGCATACATTATAACAAAGTGTATTAGTATTGTATGCATTGATTACTTTAGCTCAGATCGAACTACTCTTGCTCCAAAAATTCTTTTCATCTCATTATCAGCACTTAAGTACCTGTTAGTGTCAAAAGTCATCACTTTCATTAGTAAGACATAACTCATTAAAAAGGAATACACACTTATCTATATTACAGTTGCCATGACTACAAATAGATAGTTATAATGTATAATCATTACCTTCTATCCACACATAAAATAGGTCTTGAAATAAGGGTCTTGTGAGTACCAACATCTATCCTTTCAGGCCCAGTAGTCTCCAGACCCCCTAGTAATTCAGTAACCTCTTTAAGTGCTGCATCAATCTCATCTGTTCCCTGAAATAGATCAGAGAAAAGACAATCAATAAAGAAGAGAGATAATGAATATATCCCCAGCCCTGCAAAAAGCTGATGTATATAACATCAAATATAATCACGTGTAGAATAACTTGTAATTATGGTATATGAATGGTTGTAATTAATGTATCTCTCTGGCTCCAAATGATTGTTTGTTCCATATTCAGGGCTAGTGAGAGTACTTTATATTTTATTTATATGCTCCAAGTCAAATACAATAGTAACTTGTTGGTAAGTATTCTAATTTATATTACCTCTTCTAGTTTTTGAGAACTTGTTTCTTGTTCCTTTGCAGTTCCTTTCCCTTTCTTTTTTTTCTTTTTCTTTCGTGTTTGTTTTGATGACCCGGAAACAATGGTGGGTATAGAAGAGGGAATGTCCTTTTCCTTCTCTTCTGCCTCCTCCTCTTCATTTTCCATCATAGCATCATCCTCTATAAGCTGCACATAACGATAACATAAATACTATACCGTATGTAATTACAAACATCACAATAGCACTATGGCTAGTATTATGTGAGCTCAGTGTAAATCTATAAGTTGTTTAGTTATCAGTTTTCAAAACACTAGCCATTATGGACAATATGTTAGCCACTTGTAATCTCTGTAATTTAGTGGATATTTGCCAAACATAGGGTCTCCTGTTATTAGGGTTAAAATCTGAACAAAGTTGATGTAGTAATCCTCCTCGCCACACCAACCATCACTTTCGGGGTTTTTAATGATATTCTTGAGGTTAACGAACTGGCTAGTTACAAAACTATTACGTCCCAATAAGACTTCAATACACCCACAAAAAACCCACTATCATATGTTCATTAAAATCGTCACAAATACATATCATCATTTATGTATACATTTAATATCGTACCATTTCAAATGGATTCATCGTCTTTTGTTTTCTTTTTTGTGGCTGCATGAATGCAACAGGAGGATTAATAGCTTCTCCATCATCTTCTTCTTCTGAATCATCTCCTTCTTCTGGTTTGACGTTCAGTTTGATGACATTAGAGTCATTCTGCAGTCTCCTAAATGCTCTGGAAGACATGACAGACCATGTGGCCACACCTTGTTATTACGAATATTAATATTATGCGCGTACGTACGTACGTGCGCGCGCCATCGAAAACGACACGCCCACCAAAAATTCACATATATTATATAACATAAGATATCACAGCATTAATTTAATCATTTGGTTCAGTTGGTGGTAATAATGCTGCTCCAGCCATTCTCCCATCATCCAGTAAGAAATTAAATGTTGCACAAGCATTAGGCTACAATAAAATAAAGATATCTATTAATAATTATTGAATAACTTTTACTAACCGTATCTTGTACCTCTACACTAATACCCTTAGAACGTAGGAATTGTCTTGTGATAGCATCAGGAAATACTAGTTTACTACCTGTTCCAATTACAAGTATCTCTATATGTGTAGAATATAATGTATAATAACTAGACCACTCAGCCAGAAGTTAGTTAAATGCATCTCATTGATGATACCATTACGCACATACATACATACCTAATCTTGGTACTACCATATGAAATAATGCAAAGGCTTCCGGTCTCATATCTTCTATTTGATTAATGTTCCAATGAAAAAACCCTCTTGGTAATAAGGCTACAGAACCAATCACCCGAACCCCCCTCAATGTAAAACCCAGGGTACTATATGCTGAGATTAAGGGAGCTTGTTCAGCAACTTCTAATCTGCTCAGTGTAGTTGGTATTATGCCATCTGAATGATTTCTAGTATTTGTAATTTTAAGGTGTCTCTTGAAGAGCCATGGAGCTTGTTTAATCCTGCAACTTAGCATCAGTGCCTGCTTGAGCTCACCCCACCTACATGCTGACTCAGCATTTTAATTAATCACTCATTATCACTGATGCAACAGAAGAAAAATGGCTACTTTTATTGCATTGAGACGCTTTACAACTCTTTATCCACGTATTGCTAAACTAGAGCTACCAACATATGTGAGAAGATATTCCAATAAAGGTTTGTTACAATTACAGTACTTCACTTATAATCTGTATATAGGCTTTGATAAGTTCAAACAGGGTAAGAAAAGATCTACCCAGACATCTAAAGATACTGGTACATCACAAACTAAGCAGGAAGGCACAGGAGGAGGAGGAGGAGGACCCAGTTCAGGGAAAGGAGGAGATTGGTGGTCAAAGAACTGGTTAGAGGAGGCTATGAAGCCACAGTATCGCGGTACCTGGTTGTCTTTACTAGCGGCCGTAGGTGCAGGATATATGTTAACTCGTACTTCTAATGAAGGACGACAGATATCATGGCAAGAGTTTCGTACACATTACTTGGAGAAAGGAGAGGTATGACATATATGTGACCTACTTTTCAAAAAGGGATACTTCCCGCAAAATGCTAACTATTAATCCTCATTATGCTGTACAGGAAGTTAATAAAATTCAGTATCTAAGAAGCTTAATAGCTCTTCCTAGATACCAAATTTCATTGACTTTCTGTACAAAATGGCGGAATTTTGAGCATTGAAATTAAGCATACAGTTTGTTTGTGTGTACATGTAATAATTATATATATATATATATACATATATACTTTCATTTTTAGGTTGATAAACTAGAAGTTGTTAATCATAATATAGTTAGGGTCTACTTACGAAGGGACCGAGGAGCTGGTGTAAGTCCTCGATCATGTGACATTTAAAGATATATAGTTATGTAAATACTGTGATTATGTAGAGTACTGGATTTTTGACATTCAATATCGGAAGTGTTGATTCATTTGAAAGGAGTCTAGAGAAGGCTCAAGAGCAGTTAGGAGTGGGACCTGCTAATCAAATACCTGTTATATATGTATCAGAAGCTGATATGTTGTGAGTATTAAACTATATGTATTGGTATGTATACATGTATATGATGTATGTACACTGTATGTATGTATGTGTGTGTGTATGTATGTGTGTATGTATGTATGTATGCATGTATGTGTGTATGTATGTATGTACGTGTATATGTATGTATGTACATATATATGTATCTGTGTATGTGAGTATGTGCAATGTATGTATGTATGTATGTATGTATGTATGTATGTATGTATGTATGTATGTATGTATGTATGTATGTACGTGTATGTACATATGTGAGTATGTGCATATGTATGTATGTATGTATGTATGTATGTATGTATGTATGTATGTATGTATGTATGTATGTATGCATGTGTGTATGTACATATGTATGTATGTAAATATGTACACATCGTAACGTAATACATTATGATACATATATACAGATATACATCATACATTACATACATATGTTAAACGTATGTGTATATGTATATACCTATATATATTTGTATGTATGTGTGTACTTCCTTTTTATTTCTATTTAGTAAAGAGCTATTAAAATTATCTCCTACTCTTCTAATTATCGGAGTTCTCATCTATTTCAGTCGGAGGGTCTCAACTGGTGCAAGTGGGCGAGGGGTAAATAATTATTTATGATATTATAATACTTTATTTATTTATCTTTGAAGGGTATTTTTGGTGTAGGTCAATCAACTGCAAAATTAATTAACAAAGAGACTAATATTAAAACCAAATTTAAGTAAGTTTCTGAAATACTAATCTCATTATTTCATCTTGTTTTCTCTCAAGTGATGTCGCTGGTTGTGAAGAAGCCAAGGTCGAGATTCTAGAATTTGTTAATTTTCTTAAAAACCCAAAACAATATATTGATCTTGGAGCTAAGATACCTAAAGTTAGACACACTTCATGTTTCATACACACATTATAAATACTATATTACTAGGGAGCCATCTTAAGTGGTCCTCCCGGTACTGGTAAAACACTTATTGCTAAAGCTACAGCTGGTGAAGCAGGTGTACCTTTCCTTAGTATATCTGGATCTGAATTTTTAGAAATGTTTGTTGGTGTGGGTCCTGCTAGGGTGAGTAGTTCATCTCTTATCAATCAATTCCTCCATCTATCTATCCATCCATCCATCAATCCATCCATCTATCCATCCATCCATCCATCTATCCATCCATTCATCCATCCATCCATCCATCCATCCATCCATCCGTCCGTCCATCCATCCATCCATCCATCCATCCATCCATCCATCTATCCATCCATCCATCCATCTATCCATCCATTCATCAATCCATCCATCCATCCATCCATCCATCCATCCATCCATCCATCCATCCATCTATCCATCCATCCATTCATCTATCTATCCATCCATCCAATAATCCATCCATCTATCCATCCATCCATCCATCCATCCATCTATCCATCCATCCATCCATCTATCCATCTATTCCTGTACACATAATTATTCTTCAATTCACTTGTTTGTTGATTAGGTTAGAGATCTATTTTCTCAAGCTCGTAAGAATTCTCCATGTATTATATTTATTGATGAAATTGATGCTGTTGGTCGAGCAAGAGGAAGAAGAGGAAGTTTTGGAGGTCATGATGAGAGAGAGAATACACTCAATCAGTTACTAGTTGAAATGGACGGTCAGTATGTATATATGTATGTAAGTATGTATGTGTATATGTATGTATATATGTATGTAAGTTTGTATATGTATGTATATATATATGTATGTATGTGTGTGTGTATGTATGTATGTATGTATGTATGTATGTATGTATGTAACTATGTATGTATATATGTATGTATGTATGTGTAAATATGTATGTATGTACACATGTGTATATGTATGTACATATATATGATTGTATATATGTATGTATGTAAGTATGTATTTATGAATATTGTACATGTAATATATTGCTATAGGATTTAATACAACTACTAATGTTGTAGTCTTAGCTGGGACTAATCGTCCAGATGTTCTTGATCCTGCTCTATTACGTCCTGGAAGATTTGATAGACAAATATATCTTCCTCCACCAGACATCAAAGGAAGGTGAGTATATAGAAGTTGTGTATATATAAAAGTCCTATTTCCAACCCACAAGAAACTTGGAATGAGTCTTATTATACATGTACATGGATACTTATGCTAACTTAATTGGATATTCATTTTAATAGGGCATCAATATTTCGAGTACATCTTAAACCTTTAAAGACATCTCTTGATATTGATCAACTAGCTCGTAAGATGGCTGCCAGGACTCCTGGTTTTACAGGCGCTGATGTAGCTAATGTGTGTAATGAAGCCGCTCTCATAGCTGCCCGGTATCTTGCCTCAGAAGTTGACTTCAACCATTTTGAGCAGGCTATAGAACGGGTTATTGCTGGCTTGGAAAAAAAGACCTTGGTCATACAACCCGAGGAGAAAAAAGTTATTGCTTATCATGAGGCAGGACATGCTATTGTGGGATGGTTTCTTCGTTATGCTGATCCCCTAATGAAGGTATGTAGTGCAGAGGTTTGTACATTTTGAAGTATGGGCTAAATTGGCTCAACAATGGTTAGTATATGCACCATTGGGAATACATTTCGAGCCAATTAACTAAGAGTTAATGCTGTTAGTGACAATATAATCATAATTAACTGCACCATCTGGCCCATTTCATATTTAGGTGTCAATAATTCCTCGTGGAAAAGGTTTAGGATACGCTCAATATCTTCCTAAAGAACAACATTTGTATACAACTGAAGAGGTATCAGTAATTATGAGCTCATGAATCAAGAAGTGAAAAGATGTTCTAGTTATTAATCTATCTTCTTTCCTTCATGTAGCTGTTTGATAGAATGTGTATGACACTGGGTGGCAGAGCAAGTGAAGAAGTGTTTTTTGAGCATATCACAACAGGAGCTCAAGATGACCTTAAGAAAGTCACTAGCAGTGCATATGCACAAGTAAATTATAAATATGTATATGTACCAGACATGGGGATGATGGGGTAATAGATAATAGTAAAGATTAGTTTCAAGATAATAGTAATAGTAATTGGCCTTAAGTATTGTGTTCATTGATAGTAGGGCCGGCCAGTGTACAGAGACGTTTTGGTATTGGTATATGTTTTCAGCAAGAAAGTTGTGTACTCACTGATTTTGTTTTTGAGAAACTTGTAAACATTAAATGCAATCGTCATTTAGTTTTTAAAACATGAAAGAATTTCAAAGAGACCTCAATAATATAGTAATCTATAACAGTACCACTGACTCGGGCAGTAATAGTAATATATTACAATTGACCCCATGTCTGAATTATGTATGTATGTATGTATGTATGTATGTGTGTATGTATGTATGTATGTATGTATGTATGTATGTATGTATGCATGCATGTATGTATGTACTATGTACGTGTGTATGTATATGTGTGTGTATGTATATATGTGTGTATGTATGTATGTATGTATGTATGTATGTATGTATGTATGCATGCATGTATGTATGTACTATGTACGTGTGTATGTATATGTGTGTGTATGTATATATGTGTGTATGTATGTATGTATGTATGTATGTATGTAAGTACATACGTACATATGTATTTTTTTACATATAAATGTAAGTTTTCTACACTAATTATTTGTAGATTGCCAAATATGGTATGAATAAAGAAGTAGGACAGGTGTCATTTGATTTACCAGGTGATGGTGATCAGATATTTGAGAAACCGTACAGTGAAGCAACAGCTCAGTTAATCGATGACAAGGTCAGAGAGTTGATTGATAGAGCTTACAAAGCAACTGTAGAACTGATTAATGAACGGAAGAAAGAAGTTGAGTTGATTGCAGAGAGATTGTTAGAGAAGGAGGTATTACAGCGTGAAGATATGATAGAACTTTTGGGACCTCGTCCATTCCCTGAAAAATCTACTTACGAAGAGTTTGTAGAAGGGACAGGATCTCTTGACGAGGATACCGAACTACCTAAAGGTTTACAAGACTTCAAACAACCAACTCAACCTTCCCCATCACCAACATAAAATCATCATTACATTGTAAAATAGTAATTATTATAATTATATAATTAATTATTATAATTGCTTGTTGATGTAAAAGTGCGCATGCGTGAACACGTTAACACTCGCGAAGATGCCATACACAGAAGGAAGGATATTAGTCTGTCTGTGTCCCTTCGTAAACTTGGACCTGTTCAAGAGAGGTCACTACCATATATCCTGTAAATTATCTGATAAATCTCTAGTTGCTGATGTAGTTCCATTGAGTATTAAAGATTTCTTTGTAGGAGAAGGTTTATCAGAGCATACCTTTCCAGGAGCATGTATATTAGAGGATAGTTTCATAACCCAAACTGTTCTCATGGAATATACAGAACAGTCCTTCATGTTTGGAGAATACTTCTTGTTTAAACAAACCACTCCTATACTTACAGATTATAATGAACCTTACATGCCGGCACAGTTATCTTTAACACTTGATCTGATGTTCTGTGGTGACGAAGATCTACCAACTGACCCGACCCTGTTTGAACGAGTATCGACACGTACGGTCAGCCTCACAGTAGATTGGCGAAAAGGTCTACATCAGCACTGGCCAGTTCTGTTTGATTATTTTCATATGGCTGCAATCGGTGTGTCTGTACACGCTTCTTTATATAAAATATCACATGAAATGTATGATTGGCCTACTGAGAAGAATGTCATCCCTCCTTCACGTTGGTCGTTTCAATCCTCTGTACCTATACCTACACAGATTGGGTATCCAGAATTACTGTTTGGTACTAATCCTTCCCAAGGAAAAAGGCCTGAAGATAACTATGTAGTTCCGACCCAGTTAATAAGCCGTGCACAACATGTTCATCAAATGTTAACTGACATCATATTATCAGCTCGTGATAATCTTAGACTTGGATTCCAAGTAATGAGTGGAGATTGGAACGATTTGTGTGCTACAGCCAATGGACCATTATCGGAGGGTACGACACTGGATGAAGTGGAGGATGAATGTAGAATCCATCTTGAAGCTCTCAGTATGCAGCTACAGGCTACCTGGGAGTGGTTTTGTCGTTCAGCTGTGGTTCATCCCGACATGTTGACTTATCTAGCATCGCAAAGTCATTCAATTCGATTACAAATTTTACGTAAGACTTTTATATGTCCGTGTAATAAATTGATTCTACAGCCTGTAGATTATGGGAACTTGCAATGGGTAGAAAATATAGCCTTGGGCGCTAAAAAACTTCTGAATATACCTCCTCCGATGTATGGATTGGAGAATTTGGAAAACCCATCAAATTCCTGTGTTATTTTAGTTGATCCTTGTCCATGGGAAACAAGACATCAAATAGCTCTGTCTCCAGAGAGTATAGAAACATTTCAGTCCAAACTTACTCCATATTTACTATCCTCGTTTCCATCTGTGCGTAGACCTCGTCGTTCAGGCTCAACACATCTAATTGTTTGTGTGCATGGTCTCCAAGGCAACCAATTTGACTTGCGTCTTTATCGTTCCTTCTTGGAACTTGCCTTACCTTATCAGAGGTTGGAGTTCTTAATGGCGCAGTCTAATCAAAGTGATACTTTTGTTGACTTCAATATTATGACCGATAGGCTGGAAGAAGAAATTCAAGAAAAGATTCGTGTCATGTCAACTCTACCAACTCATGTCAGTTTCCTTGCCCATTCTCTAGGAAGTATTCTTGTACGTTCATTAGTAACAAGACCATCTATGGCTAATCTTATTCCAAAATTCCATCTCTTGTTATCAATTTGTGGACCTCATCTAGGTACTCAGCATCAAACTGGTGTTGTCAGTGCAGGTATGTGGTTTGTACGCAAGTGGTATCACTCCCAGTCTCTTCTTCAGCTATCGCTCAAGGACTCTCCCACACCTCGCGACTGCTTTCTCTATCATCTCAGCGAAGCTCAAACATTGGATTGTTTCAAACACGTGGTTCTGCTAACATCACTTCAGGATCGATACGTACCCCATCAATCTGCTAGACTATGTCCAGGAGGAGAAGACACTTCCCAGATGGGTAAAGTAATAGAAGAAATGGCGAGTAATATATTGAATTCAATGGAACAATCTGGAACTAATCTAGTTCGTGTTATTGTACATCATTCACTACCGACAAGTACTGACTCGGTTATCGGTCGAGCTGCACATGTAGCAATGCTTGATAACGAATTGTTTGTGGAGAAGTTTATACTGTGTCATTTAGTACAGTATTTTATTAACACTTGAATTTAATTACATATATGATTTTTAGTTTATGTAAATATTATCCTTTTTTATCATAATTAAAATTATTAAAACTATATACTCGACTCAAACAAATATTAAATTTAACATCAAAAATCAAATAGTTTCTCTGTACTGTTCACAACCTATATAATAGGTCTCGTCACATTTGAGAGCCAGTCACTGTGGAATCAGGCTTATCTAAATCACTAGTCTGTTCCTCTTTGGGCTTCATAGCTGGAAAGAATAGCACCTCCTGTAATCAAA
This sequence comes from Petrosia ficiformis, assembly GCA_947044365.1. Lineage (NCBI taxonomy): Eukaryota > Metazoa > Porifera > Demospongiae > Haplosclerida > Petrosiidae > Petrosia > Petrosia ficiformis. Next base: position 630,463 of record OX345642.1, on the reverse strand, counting down.
CATGATCAGGTATGATCAACAATATTATAATATTCAAGTATACTGGTAAAAAGTTGAGGATTTGATTTCTCAAGCTAGAACTAATATATCTTGGAGTACATGCATTTTCTGCAATCTAACATTCACTACTAATGATTTATCTGCCCTCTCACCCTACTCCCCCAAATGGTTGTCATGGTAACATATCCATCATATAAGTTACCTTGATGTTAGCTGACTCAAGAGAGGAACATGGTTAATCTGTCAATACCCATCCCCAACCTCCCGTGGGTGGTAACCCATATTCATATATCCATTCTTCAAAGTACCTTGATGTTAGCTGACTCAGAGAGGAACATGGTTAATCTGTCAATACCCATCCCCCAACCTCCCGTGGGTGGTAACCCATATTCATATATCCATTCTTCAAAGTACCTTGATGTTAGCTGAGTCTGAGAGGAACATGGTTAATCTGTCAATACCCATCCCCCAACCTCCCGTGGGTGGTAACCCATATTCTAACGCAGTACAGAAATTCTCATCAACCATTTGAGCCTCATCATCTCCTGCCTCTTTATCCTGTGGGGAAAAAAACAACGAATTGTTATATCAGAGTGAAACTATTTTCCATTTGTGAATATAGTATAGACAAGTTGTCAACATATTGTAAACAAGATTATGTAAACAATTAGTATAGACGTGTTTAACATGATATGATGTGTTGTGTATTAACACTCTATATTTAGATACTTAATGATGTTGTTTCTCATGTCTATAATAATTTAGATGTAATGTCAATGACATGTTGTGTCTAGTTAAATACTCAATGTAATATCATATCCCTGTCTATATTAAATTTCAGACATGTAATGATATACTATAATTAGACACTCAGTGATGTAATACTATATTTAGATACACTACTATATTTAGACATCCAATGATGCATATCTATATTTAGACACTCAGTGATGTAATACTATATTTAGATACACTACTATATTTAGACATCCAATGATGCATATCTATATTTAGACACTCAGTGATGTAATACTATATTTAGATACACTACTATATTTAGACACCGTACTATATTTAGACATGTCCAATGATGCATATCTATATTTAGACACACTGTACTAAATTTAGACACTCAGTGATGTAATATTTATATTTCGACACACTGTACTATATTAAGACATGTCCAATGATGCATATCTATATTTAGACACCGTACTATATTTAGACATGTCCAATGATGCATATCTATATTTAGACACACTGTACTAAATTTAGACACTCAGTGATGTAATATTTATATTTCGACACACTGTACTATATTAAGACATGTCCAATGATGCATATCTATATTTAGACACACTGTACTATATTTAGACATGTCCAATGATGCAATATCTATATTTAGACACAGTGTACTATATTTAGACATGTCCAATGATGCAATATCTATATTTAGACACACTGTACTATATTTAGACATGTCCAATGATGCAATATCTATATTTAGACACAGTGTACTATATTTAGACATATCCAATAATGCAATATCTATATTTAGACACACTGTACTATAATTATTTAGACATATCCAATGATGCAATATCTATATTTAGACACACTGTACTATATTTAGACATATCCAATGATGTAATGTATATATCTACATACCTTAGCTTGTAGTTCAAACATTTCTCTTTGTACTACAGGATCATTTAATTCAGTGTATGCATTACAAATCTCTTTTTGACATACAAACAGTTCAAATCGTTCAGTCAAACCCTCGGTAGTTCTGCTCCTATAATAATTATAATTGTTATATTTGTTTAAGAGACAAGATGTTGTACCATTTAGCTAGTGGGCTCATGATCTGAGGATGGTCTGTTATAAATGTAGGATTAATACAATTCACTTCAATGTACTCTCCAACGAGCTGTGAGAAGATGAGGGGAGGAGGTTAAGGGAAGGAGGATGAAGGAGAGGAGGATGAAGAGGAGGTGGATGAAGGGAAGGAGGATGAAGGGGAGGAGGGTGGAGAGGTGGACGAAGGGTAGGAGAAGGTGGAAGTAGGATAAAATGGAGGTGGATGAAGTGGAGGTGAATGCAGGGTAGGAGGATAAAGGGGTAGACAAATAGTGAAGTAGAGGATGAAGGGAGAAGTAGGTGGAGGAGGAGGAGGGTACAGATGACAAGAGAAGATACACAAATGAGATATTACATTTTCATGTTTTCTAGTCCAATTATTACCTTATCAAGTAATCTTGCTGAAGTACGTGGATAAGAACATTCCACATGGTGTTGAAAACAAAGCTCATCAAGAAACTGACGAAAATTGTCTTTATGAAAATCACGAGGATGAGGAAAAGTGACATTTAATTGTTTCTCCAACTCTGGAATCATTCTGAAGGGAAATATAATTAATGAATATTATATAGTAAGTGACCTAATTATGAAAAGAGACAAAATAATTTTGATCAAAATCTAACTTTTAATCACTGGTCCATTTCGTGCAGGAAGTCAATGAAATTTGCTCAATAGTAGCACTTCCTGGATACCAAATTTCATTGCATGACTTCCTATATATAGAAAATGGCCGAATAATGATTAGTTGAAGGTAAGCATTTGATCAAAATTATTTTGAAGGAAAATGTCTCTTTTTGAAAATTAGGTTACAATGAATGGATGCAGTTTTACTCACTTAACTCTCCTAAATGGAGGAGTGAAGTCTACTTCAAACACTTGACTCTTATCATCCTCATTAGGATGATAGGTAATCTTAGTTTCACCAGTAACCTCCTTTACCATCCCTAAAGCAGTCACATGACTATATGCCACATGCAATCTAAAATGGGTGGAACTACATACCTGATACAAGCTCCTCGGTAATAGACATGAGGTCATTATAATCAGCATAGGCCATATAGAATTCACAAGTAGTGAACTCAGGATTATGGGTCAGATCAATACCTACAGAAAGTGGGTGTGGTTAATTAATTACAATGCTGGTATACATCTATATTGTTCTCAGCTGGTAAAAACCAAACCCCATTTAATATATCTATCAAACCTTCATTTCTAAATTGTCGTCCGACTTCATACACCCTATCAATGCCACCCACAATCAACATTTTGTGATACAGTTCAGGTGCTACTCTCAGAAATAAATCCAAATTTAACTCATTATGATGAGTAATGAAGGGTTTGGCCGTAGCACCACCTGCTATCATATTCATCATCGGGGTTTCAACTTCCAGAAAACCTAAACGAGTATGGTATATAATTATGTGCAGATATGTGTATGTAAGTATGTAAGTATGTAAGTACTTATGTATATAAGTATATGTGTGTGTGTGTGTGTGTGTGTGTAACGCATGTGCATACGTACATACGTATATTATATGTATGCATGTATATATGTACGTATGTATATGTATGCCATATGCAGGTATGTACATATGTTCTTTGTGTGTATACATGTATGTTTGTATGTACATACATACATACATACATACATACATACATGCATACATACATGCATACATACATACATACATACACACATACATACATATATACATACATACATAAATACAATGTATATAATTATTCACTCACCTAAGTTATCCAGAAAAGTTCTCAAGTAAGTGATAAGTCGTGATCTCAAAATGAACTTATGTCGTACATGATCATTCATAATGAGATCAAGATATCGTTGACGAAATCGAGTCTCTTTGTCCTTGAGACCATAATGTAAGTGAGGTAACATATGAAGACAAGGAGAGAGAAGTTCAACTTTAAGAGGAATTATACTCAATTCACCCTTTTTAGTTTTTCCTGCATCATGAGGAAGAAAGAGGAGGAGGAGGAGGAGGAGGAGGAGGAGGAGGAGGGAAGACATGTGAAACAATAAAGTGCAAATTCCTTTACTTACCTGGATATCCAGTAATTCCTAATATATCTCCTCTTCGAATACGTCCATGAGCATCTTCAAAGTTGTCTTCTGAGACTCTGTGATGAAATATTACACATTCATCACCATCACACCGTACATCATTTTAACACACATTACACCATATTACATCACAAATCATCATACATTTATTACACAATACATCACCATTATATAATAATTATATTACATCATATTACATCACCTTGCATCAGCCATTATTTGTAATTTAATTCCCTCTCCTCTCAAGTCATAAAATATCAATTTTTGACCAGATTCTCTCTTGGCATGAATACGTCCTAATATAGTAAAAAGTAATTGAAATTAATATCTCTACTACAATTTTCATATAGTGTGGTCTTATTTAATTAACTATAAAAATTGTAGTACGTAAGATATTTTAGTTAACTAAACTATAACTGAATTACTGGTCTACTATAATAACTAAATGAAGTTAATTAATGATGGGCACTTTAGTTTGTTAACTAAAACTAAAACTCTTTTAATAAGTATAATGTTGTGAAGCATTAACTATAATAAAAGTCACTATGCTCACACTATTGAAATTTACATCTGGAGTCCTCATGTCCAAACTAAGACCCATTCCTAACCTGATATACTGAATATCTGATCTCTGAGCTGTTCGCCAGGTTGAATATCCTGAAATTTCTCTGTGAATTCTGTCAACGATATTGTCACATGAAATTTGTGTGGATATGGATGTGGGCCAGAGACCTTCTGTGCTTGTATGGCTTGGCTACGAAGTTTAAAATATTGCTGAGAGAGAGACAGACAGACAGACAGACAGAGAGACAGAGACAGATAAATTATGTAATAGGTTACAGATCGAACATACATTTGGGTCAATTGACTCCTCATCTTCCAATTCACTTTTCTTGCTGCTCTGTGAAGTCTAAAACAAGAAGATCACATGACTATCACATGATCATATTATATACTTACAGTACTTGCTGTAGACTGGAGCTGCTTCTCCACTTTTTCTTTTGCTTTCTTCTCTGCCTTTAATTGACGCTTGAGAGCACTAGAGGACAAGGAGCGAAGAGATGAACTTCTGAGCACACCTACCAATCTTTGCATTATATAATAAAATAATAATATTGAGTCACTTCTTGCTGAGTATGGGATCTTCTTCAGCCATTTATCTTGAGTCCTAGAAACAGATAGATAAGAGGATGTCTTCCTTATTGTACAATATTTACTCTCTTCTTTCTGTTGACTTTGTGATATTTCTTGGATATGGATGATGCAAGGGTCTTTCTCCTTGTGCAACACATGTGCTGTAAAATATAGCCACACCTATTGTATTAATGATGGCTGCTGGGAGGGAGTGTGGTAGAGACAGATTAGAGGACCTGGAGGACAGACTTGAATCTTTTATTGAAAGTCTGAGAGCTGTTGGTGTAATTGCTGGAGATTTTCAACAAAATGGGCAATCAGTTTTGAACGAGAGAGTGTTAGTAATGAATATAATATGTACATTATGAATTTGTATAATTCTATTTGTTTAGAAATTCAGTTGTTGAAAGTATGAGATTGTTGGACAGAGAGAAAGATCATTATGCAGATATTGATATACCTCTTCAAGTATTAAAGTTTGTTATTATTATTGTTAATTATTATTAATAACAAGCACATGTATGACTTTATTAAGTTTACACACTATGATGGGGGCTATACTTTAATGAGGTGATATTCAATTGTACTCGTATTATAGTACTACTTTGTACTGTAATTATCATAATGTGTAAATTCCCTTTACATTTGTATGTGATAGCATAGTAGTAAGGTGTAATACTGTATAGTACAATTGAAGTACAGTGTACTTCACTCGCAAAGTACACTATAGTCAATGGAAGTACAGTGATAATTAATAGTTCAGGTACTGTACATAATTGTGGTTTGCATGTATTTATAATAATATTATTATAAACCTTATTTTATTAATTGTATTTTAGTTATGTGGATGATGGAAGAAATCCTCAACTCTTTACTCAACATCAGTTAGAAAAGACCCTTGCTGACCATCAGGCAGTACAAAAGAAAGTGGAGGCATATAAAGTAAATAACAATAACAATAACAATAATAACAATAGTATGAATAATAATAACAATAATAATAATAACAATAACAATAATAACAATAACAATAGTATTAATAACAATAATAACGATAACAATAGTATGAATAATAATAACAATAATAATAATAACAATAACACTGAAACAATAACAATAATAATAATAACAATTATATCAAATCACTGTCATTATTATTATTCTTTTATTAGTTATTTCGTGAAGAATTGATTCGTCAGTTGCAACCAGCCTTTCCAAATGAGATCAAGACATATCTATCACATTGTAATAAATAATAATTGTCAAGAGACTAATTCATTTCATGCTGTTATATTCATCAACACTGACAAAGCCACACCTTACTATTCATTTACACAACAGTTTGGGGTAGCCACACCCTTCTCCAAATGAAAGGTGTGGCTATTATACCAGACTAGCTGCAATGGCTGATGCAACACACAAAAACATTTCAAATGTTTGTTACGTGAACCAGTTGTACATCTATATAATAAATTATAATTATACATTTTATTACTATAATTATGTTCCTCTTTTGTTTGGTGGTTCATTATATAGTTTAGGAGAAGTGTCCTTCAATTGTTGATTATATTTCTTCTTAGCACTCGATTCTCTTCTCTTAGCTTCATCAATAAGTACACTGCTACGATATGCTATAGAAAGGACAAACAACTTAACAAAAATAAGAGATGCATTTATAATGGAAATTATAAACACAACTAATATCATAACTATAAAATATTGTAGGACAGGGAATGGGTCATTAGGTGTGCTTCTTTGAATGTTCACAGTATTACATGTTCTAGCCAGAGTATTGGCCTTTGGTTGGTTAGATGTTAGTTTCTAACTTTCTATTTATAGTAGTGCATTTGTATATTAAGAAACTCTCTCGGGAATATTCCATTTGCTAACCAACTTAACAGCAGAAATGTTTTTGCTATAATAATAAATATTAATATAATTCTATCATGTATTACATTCTTTGAATTTCTTCACGAGACCTGATCCAGGTCGTCCTGTACTATCATCAGAGGGTGTGGGATGTTTGACTACTTTAGGTATACCGAAACTAGATCGAACACTTGGTACTTTTAGTAATAGTATTTGACCCATAGAGAATAGAGATGATGTCAACCAGTACATGAATAATCCCTATTAGAGAAAGATATGAATTAGTAAATTTGTAATAATTATTCACTGACTGATGGAAATGTTGCTGTGACTGGTATTAGTAAAATGGCCATTGCTCTAAACATTGTCTTCATCTTCTCAACTTGTGGATTTGTGACACCAGCTTCACCTCCCATCTATATGAAGTGGAAGTATATACATATCCCCAATCCTATAGTATATGTTATACCACTCAGCTACTTATATGTACATATCCCCAGTCCCATACTATTTGTTATACCAGCTTCACCTCTAAGTACATACATATCCCCAGTCCCATACTATTTGTTATCAATCTGACATCTTCAATGTACATATCCCCAGTCCAGTACTAAATTGTAAATACCTCAGTCCGAGTCTTATACATATCTATTCAAGCATCACCTGATTACTACAACACCATTCAATCTGATTATACACATATTAAGCTTCTGTACAATAATCACATTGTTATGTAAATTACATTGAACATTATCAATCACAATGTTACTACTAACCTCAATAGCAATCAAGAAAGACAGACAGGCAGCAAATGGTGGGGTAGTGTACATTGAACAATTGAGCAATTATTATTACTAACCTCAATAGTAATCAAGAAAGACAGACAGGAAGCAAATGGTAACACATAGTAAGGATCAGGTATAGTAAGATCAGTGAACCAGAGAGCACCACCTGATTTCATACTCTCCACTGGAGCAGTTGCCATTCGACGTACAGCAATGAAAAACGATATAAAGATAGGAATCTATGAAAATATTAAACAATGTATATAATTTACATGACTGATTTTCAGAAAGGGACATTCCCACAAAATAATTACTTTAAATGAATGGATGGATGGATGGATGGATGGATGGATGGATGGATGGACAGATGGGTGGATGAATGAATGGATGGATTGATGGATGGATGGATGGATTGACAACAGAACAGATTTGGTTATTAATTCAGCCATTTTGTAGTTATTATATGTAATCAGTAATGATACAAGTGAAATCAATACCATATCAAGATTAATAGCATAACTGATTATATTGTAATCACTAATGGTACAAGTGAAATCAGTTATTGACTATAAAATTATGAGCATTTATAGTTAAGCATTTTTGGTGAAAATTATTTTGTGGGCAAGGTCATTTATTACCTGTAGAAAAGGCATTATCATCATCTTTAATGGGTTACAATTGTGTTCTTTATACAATGTCATAAGACGAGCTGATTCTTGAGCTGCTAGAATACCATTTCCCATTTGTTGATGCTGTTTAATCTTTGCTAATATACGATCCATTTCAGGACGTATGTTATTCATACGAGCTGCATTGGCCTGGAGTTTCACAGCTATCGGGAATAATGCTATCCTCAATACAACAGTACATGCAATGATGGAACCCCACCAAGGTACTCCTGTAGTTAAATGAATCCACTCGAGACTAGTTTGAAGTAAACCAACAGGAGAATATCCACCAAGACCCATACTTGCTAAATCTCCTTGAGGAGGAAGATCAGCTAATGAACTTGCATCAGTCATCCATTTAGCATGTGAAGAAGATTCAAACATTTCATTAATAGTGTTTGTGTCACTACTAATAGAGGAAGATTCCGTAGTTAGTGAAGGAATAGTTGTATGGACATTTCTTGACCACTTCCATTGTATGGAGGATCTAGTAGATAGTACCAAACAGGATCTTGCTTCAAGCAATCTGTAAGCACGTGTGACTCCATGCATCTCTAAGGGGTCTAGTGAAAAAATTTTAAAGTTAGCAGACCCAGATTCTGAATCAAAAATTTTGCAAATAATTTATGATACATAAGGAAAAAAAACAAAAACAGGTATGTAAAACCAGTCAGGTAGGTTCTTGAAAGAGAAATTTAACGATAACCTCCAAATGCTTGATTAGTGTGATATCCATCATAGCCACTATACCCGCGACTTTCCAGGCCGTAGCGATTACTAGATTGAGTTGTGGAGGTTGGTTTTGTAGGAGGAACGACAGCACTGGAACCTAACAGAGATAAGATCTTAGCTTGTAGATCAGCTTGTTGCTGTTGAATATCTTCTGCTGTGGCCGATGTAGGAGCTGAATGGAAAACAAAATGGAAGTAACATCTTAGTTAGTTAATTATAACTATAACTAAAACCCCTTTTAGAAATACATTATGACTAACTATAACTAACTAAAAATGGGCACTTTTAGTTAGTTAACTAAAATAAACTATTTTAGTAAGCCTTAAGTTAATTTACTATAATATAGTTAATTAACTATAATTATATAACTAAACTTTTGATAAACTAGTCATACTATAACTATAACTAAAGTGGTCATTATTCCCAAACTAAACAACAGCAGAGTAAGAACATGTCATCACAAATTAACAACACAAACTAACAAAACAAACAAAAAGTGTTTATCATCACAAATCACTCACAAGTACTGAATTGGTCTAACCTCTTGTATTCAGGGATGACCTAGAAGGTACTCCTGGCTGACTTTTATTTTGTTTCTGTTGAAGTGAAGTAATTAAAGTATTGAGTTCAATGGATGAAAGTTTATCACCAGCAGCTGCTCTGGCCATTAAACCCGATACATCACCTCCACTCGATCCTGGTCCCCTTGTGGAAGGAAGCGGACGACCACTAGTTCGAATGGTATGGCAGTATCGCTCATAGTCCCTGTCAATCAGTCCAATAGCATCATCCAGTGGCATATTCTTGTGTTCTGAGAAATGATTGTGAAACAAAACAATTGAAAACAGTTTTAAAATTTAATAATAATTAACGCGAGCTAACGAAATTTGCTTTGGGACATAAATCATGCTGATTGAAAAATGATAAAATGTTCAAAGCAATCTGATTGGTGCAAAGCTCAGAGGGGAAAAATGACTGCACATAAAAAATGCGGCGTGTTAATAATGTAAAAAAATAAATAAATATTTAATATCTCGAGCTTTCCCCAAAAAAACCTTTGAAGGATAAAAAATTAAAAATCTCGATCAACACCTTGAGGATTCCTGCCATGTAGTATCGTCAGGGTAACAGACCGATGGGATTCATGTTGAGCGGTAATGATGACGGTATAGAGGAGTCCACGGCGAGCAGCATTGTCCAGCGCCTCTACTAAAGAGACTGTGGGATTGAGTTGTAATAAGTTCACAATTAGACCAAGATTCTCCACACGCTGTCGTACCATCTGAGCATACTCCCTGACCGAGTTAGAAAAAAGGGGAAAAAAATGAGGGAAAAAATGTGTTGTTTTATTCAATTAATAAATGTTTAATCTAACAAAACATTTTACTTGGTTATAATGCATTCCGCAATCCAGGAGCTTACGAGCAATGAAGCCATTAAGAAACGTCCAACTACGTTTTCACAATACTTACCATATAAGGAAGTTTATATAGCATACATGAGATGATGTGATACTATGCGCTATTAGCAAAAAATGGTAGTGTTGGAGTATATACAAAATGGAGGCTCCTTCACTACTCATAAACTCCTGTGTAAACTTTCGGCATTTGTTCATTCATATGTACATACATTGTATATTATATATATATATATATATATATATATATATGCAGATTTTTGACCCAATACACAATATAAATCCAACCATAGGAACTATTGTCTGAGATTTACGAATAGTTCGAGTTAGATTTGATACTGGTGTGGCTCAGGACATGTATACAGACTCAATCCAAGACTACAGCCTCAATTCAAAATCACACCCTCATTCCAACACACAAATTAAAACTTACTTCTGTTGATTGTTAACTACAATTATTTCCATTTCTGTGGATTTATTTTCAATGGAGGAAGAAGATGGCATTCCACCATAAGGATCTCTTTCTTCTCTCAGAGGGGGAAGATATTTATCTCTATCTACATGTAGTAGGTCTCTTTCTCGTGGATAGGACTCCCATGGATCCATAATATCGTATCTATTGATAGTAAAAGAATATAATAATGAACAGGAAAATCAATTACTTACAAAATAACAATTTTAGTCAAACGCTTACATTGAAATACATACACAGTATTCCATTAAAAACAGTAGCCGTGGTATAAATATATATATATATATATATATATATATATGTACATATATATCCCGATACAGCGAAACATCAAAGTAAACCACAGGGATATATATAAGATATAGCACCCTGTGGTCAGATATAGCACTGCGGTCAGCAGATATAGCACTGCGGTCAGATATAGCACCTGCCGTCGAAACAGACTACAAGAAGACTTACCTTCTCCTCCAAAGTGCTGACAAAAAGGTAGGAGAAGCATCAGACATCAACAAAGGTTTTGTCTTTCGTGATATATATTGGTTATATCACAGCCACTCGTGCTATATCAGATTTATAAAAACCTCGCCCTCGGGCTCTGTTTTTATAAATCTGATATAGCACTCGTGCTGTGATGTAACCTATACGTATATATATATATATATATATATATGTACAACTATCATTCTAAATAAATATATAGACATAAAAGTTTCTGCACAAAATGGTAGAATAAAGAGTGTGTAAATTAAGCTCGATCATCACGATCTCATCTGTAGTTACAATTCCTAAATAGTGGCTTGGTGACTGTTCTGCACACAACCAAAGTATGCATTAGTGTGTAGAAACTACCAATTTATATACCTGTCTCTTCGTGGAGGTGGTGGATAATCACGAAGATATCCTCTTGAAGGAGGGGGAGGAGGAGGATAGCGATCATATGGGTCTAGAGGATAACGATCATATGGATCATCTCTTGGACGAAGGTAAGGATCTCTTGGAGAGTAATAAGGATCTCTTAAATTAAAGAAATAAACCCATTAACATGAAAAGAGAGATTACTAATAGTTTACCTAAATGAATCAAATGGAGGGGGACCTCGAAATCGAGAAGGAGGGGAGGGCCGTCTTTCATAACGTCCAAATCGTTCATGTTCAAACCGGTCACGTTGTCGATAGCGAGAGGGAGAAGGTGAACGTGATCTGTGTGGTCGACGTCTACTAAGCGGAGGACCAGAACCAGCTGATCCAAAATCTTTTCTTCTTTCGGTAGCTATACATATATCTATTAAGTGAGGAAGGGACACTTTACTGTAAATTATATCACATAGCTATACATATATCTATTAGATGAGGAAGGGACACTTTACTGTAAATTATATCACATAGCTATACATATATCTATTAGGTGAGGAAGGGACACTTTACTGTAAATTATATCACATAGCTATACATATATCTATTAGGTGAGGAAGGGACACTTTACTGTAAATTATATCACATAGCTATACACTATACATATATCTATTAGATGAGGAAGGGACACTTTACTGTAAATTATATCACATAGCTATACATATATCTATTAGATGAGGAAGGGACACTTTACTGTAAATTATATCACATAGCTATACATATATCTATTAGGTGAGGAAGGGACACTTTACTGTAAATTATATCACATATTATATGGATTTTAAAAGATGTTAATGATCATTAGAAAGCCGCAAAATGTTTTGAACCAATCTTTGAGCTCACTAATCAGCCATTTTGTGTGGGAAGCCATTGAAAATTGGATGCTGTACAACATTTTGTTTGAAAGTGACTCTGAGAATTCGTGCATTTGCTCGGATATTTAATTCCCCAAAAAATTAATAAATGAATCAGAGGATGTAGAGATATCAAAACCGAAAAAGCACAGAAACAAGATCATGATGTTACTCTAGCAACTAATATATGTTCATTTTCTGTATGCATATAATTATAATAACCGATGATGATGGTACTCAATTACTTCTCTTACCCATTTTGAGTCCTTTTAGTAGTTGTCCTTTCTCACTTTTAACAGCTAATTCAGCCGTTTCTTTGTTATCAAACTGAACAAATCCAAAACTCTTATGAAGGGACACGCCCAATATCTTACCATATTTACTAAACATCTTTTCAATATCTTGACGTGTTACCTGGATAACAAGCAAAATGGCACGGAAAATTAGTCTTGCCAGCTAAAGCATAAAACAAATATTAAATATAATAAATAAATATATATATATATATATTATAAGTGTATATATATATATATATATATATATATATGTTATTCCTCCATTCAAATTTACAGTAATAACCTGCTCTGAAGCGAGATTTCCAATGAACAAACGCGATTCCATCATTATAGGATCTGTGGAAGAGGTGTTTCTTCCGTCCTTGTCGTACATTCGTTGAAGATGTTCCTCTTTATCAAGACCTCGATCAATACCACTCATACTCCAGTCTTCTTCATTCACATGTACTAAAGTTGTGCGCATGCGCAATAATAATTGTTGAAATTTAGATAATTATGATTCAAATTTTTATGGCCCGTAGGGCCATCCCTATAATTGCTTTCCACGGGGTTTAATGTATATATATATATATATATATATATATATAATATATATGTTTGTGTCACTTGCGCGACTATGCGTTGTATACGTAGTTAAGGAAGTTGCGTCATTCCCGGGGGCTCGGTCAATTAATGGGCGTGGCGCGTAAAAGAACGCGCGATCAAGCTCTACACACTAGCAGAAAGAAAGCTGTTGAACTTACGTAGAAACTGGAACTAATAGCTAGCTATTCTGCCTGAAATATATTCCTAAAGTTCTACAAGGTCCTTTGAAAGGTCAGGAGAGTAGATAATCAAAATAATAACTATAATAAGCTGTTGTCTTTCATGTTTGATAAAGTCAGCCATGATTACTGAATTCTGCACACCACAAAGCAGTCATATCTTCACTTAAATTTGTAAAGCAAGCATAGGGATGTTTTTTTCTCTATATACACTTGTTTTATTAGTTAATAAGTCAGTTCTTTCCAATCTCACGATAAACACCTCCAATGATACTTCTCTGTGTAGAAAAAAATCAATCAAATATGCATAATAATTATTATATTTAAAAACTAAATTTTTTATACCAGATAATTATGCATAAATATTGTCGTACATATGTATTTTGCACATACGTACTTTCAGTGAACTCCATTGTCTTTTAATAAGTTTATCAGCATATATATCTCTCAACTGTTCCTGTAAAGGTATATACAACACATAATATATAGCTGCATCATCAAAGACTCAATTAATAAGATAACTAACATTATCAGGTAAAAATACCGAATAATTCTTACGAGACTTTGGTCTTGAATGTTGAAAATCAATTCCTATTGTATAATAAATACATTATGCATTTATATATATATGATAATAATGTATACATACATACATACATACATACGTACAATACATGCATACATACATACATATATACGTACATACGTACATACATACATACATACATACATACATACATACATACATACATACATATATACATACATACATATACATACATACATACATACATACATACATGTACATGAATACATACATACATACATACATACATACATACATACATACAGAACATAAATACATGTACATACATACATACATACATACATACATACATACATACATACATACATTAATACATACATACATACATACATGTACATGAATACATACATACATACATACATACATACATACATACAGTACATAAATACATGTACATACATACATACATACATACATACATACATACATACATACATTAATACATACATACATACATACATGTACATGAATACATACATACATACATACATACATACATACATACAGTACATAAATACATGTACATACATACATACATACATACATACATACATACATACATACATACATACATACATGCATACATAACATAGTACCATGGATATCTTTAGTAAGTATTTGTCCCACTACTACACTAGTACTGGTAATTACAGTATATGGTGCTATCTCACACCCTTCAAACACAAGTTCACCCACACATCCACCTTCAGTAACTTCACCAATACAAACCTATAATATGCATATAATTAAATTATAATCATCTGGAAGACTCATACCCGTGCATCTTGTGTAGAATCTGGTATCGAAATATTCTTGAAAACTTTACATACTCCACTTTTTATTATACTAATCATTAAAACTGGTTCCGTCTCTTGAAGTAATTCTGCAGAAATATAATCATTAAATATATCTTTTCCATGCATTTAAAAATTCACTTGTGGATGGTTTAAAGGTTTTCCATTTAATGATTTTTGCCAATCTTTGACGGACATTTTGAGGGAAAGAACTCAAAAGAGGAGATACTTCCACTAGTTTTAACTGTTCCTCTAGTTGCTGTTCTTGGACAGTCTCCACTGCCCTCTTGTAATCTGATAGTGTAATTCTCATGAGAAGACATTTATTGTGACCTAAATAAATTGGATAGCTATAACAAAGAGAGAGAAACAAGTTATTTTATAGAACACACACATGCACACATACACACCTGTGTTTTGGTGGATAAGCTGGCTCTTTCATTTCTCCGAACACATCTCCAGGGTATAGCTGAAAAGAAAATAATTAATTACTCCAATACATTAACAAACACACACCATTCTAGCTTTGTATCTGCAAGCTTCTTCTTCCTTTGACAATTCTTGCACACTTCCTTGCAAAATAAGATAAATACCTCCTTCTCTGGGCACTATAGACAGAGAAAGAAAGAGATCTTATTCATAGATACTGCAAAGCTAATTTCAATACACTCACATGCAAATCCATGTCTATCTCTAACACTCTCTGCCACTGCTCTAGATGCTATACTTTCTAAAACAAGAGAAGAAGCATCAGGAGGTAAGAGGGAAGGAAAATGTGCTATCAGAGAGGCAAGCTCTTTCACATCTTCATGGGTACGTAATGGGGGACTGCAGAAAGACAGATATTCGTGATTGTGTTTCATCTGTGCATTAATTTTACTTACTGTTTCCATACAATTTTAGCAACAGCATTTAATCTTTGTTTTAAAATACTAGTTTCATTGACAGATCGACTAGTAGATCTCATTTTCATTGTGGATACTGAATGCATGCCTACAAAAAAATCCAAACATATTTCAGTCTTTTCTTGTTGCTACAGTTGCAATACAATAGACAAAGTCTCATACCCAGCCTTAAGAGCTGAGACTAGATTTAACTTCAGTCTGACACTCCAGTGTAGTAAATACGTAGTACTTACTTGTTTCAGGTTGTGCACTGCGGGTCCTCTGGTGTCTCTGTGGCTTTCTCTCATTTGGTGATAGAAAGATTGTATGATACTCCCTCATAAACTTTTCATGGTTAATATCTTTGTGACTATATGTAAGTTAAGCTGTGTACAGTGTATTCATTTAAACTCAATATCATACCTTTTGCCTTCTTTTAGCTGACAAACCTTCATCAGCCTGTCATAGTTGATTTTTGGTTTACCATGAAGAATTTCTGTTAAAGAATTTTAAAGCATGGATAATGAAATACAAAGGGTCTCAATGCATGTAGGTAGATCTTACATCTATTAGATTTCCATGATGGTGCTAGAGCTGCAGTACAAACTCCATGAGACATCATTTTTGCAGTTTTGCACCACTTCAGCCCCACCCTTCTTTTGCAGGTAGCAAATTCCCGTTTATCTCCGTATATTTTTTATTGCCAAGTATGGCCTCACAGGAGAAAGTTGAAGAAAAAAGTTCCTCCAGTGAAGCAATAGTGAATTATAAAATTGATTGTATAATATATTAATCATAATAATATATTTTTAATTATTAGGAGTTAGTTGATGAGTTATACAAATATAATCAACAGTACTTCCAAATTAATGATGTTGAGAAGGTGGATGTAAAGGATGAAGAAGTAAGAAAGAAAATGGAGGAAACTCTACAACAACTCAGCCTTAAAGAAGGTGCATCAATCTATAATTTATATACATTAGTTCATTTTTTTTTACCAGATGATATGCCACGCCCCCTGTTTCAATATCTTCGAGGGAAAGCACTCAATGTTCTTCCTACCTACTCCAAGGAAGCAGAAATTCTGTTGTCACAAGCAGTGAAACACAATCCATCACTTGTTGATGCATGGAATTGTCTTGGGGAAAGCTACTGGAAACAAGGGAATGTACAGCAAGCACATCACTGCTTTGTGGGAGCTCTCTCACATGTTAGTTAAGACATCATTATATATTCATTAATAAATAACAATATTCATTGATGTTACTGCAGGAAAAGAACAAAGTGTCATTGCGAAATCTCTCCATGGCTTTGAGACAAATGGGAAAAGGTATATATTATACTCTAAGGAGGCAAATGAGTACTTAAGTTAGCAATTTCATTAAAAATAGTTATTAACAAAATTGTTGTATACTTCAGTAATTGCTTATTTAAGTATTTGTCTCCTTAAAGTAGTATATTATGATATTATTAGTTAATGCTACTTTTAGATGCATCCGAGAAACATGCCAAGACACAAGAGAGTTTGGAGAAAGCAAAAGAAGCCGTTTCTTTAGATGTGAAAGATGGAATGTCATGGAGTAAGTATAAACCAGCCCCGTAAGAATAATTAATATAGTAATTGATTATCTCTTCAGTGGTTCTGGGCAATGCATATCTCTCGTCATTTTTCAGTACTAATCAAGACCCTAAAATTCTACAGCAATGTTCAAATGCTTATAGTCAAGCAGTTAGTACAATGAAGTTTATTAGTACTTTCTTGTTAATATATATTCTACACTACAGGAGAAAGACACTGCATTAGCTTGTAATCCTGACTTGCATTTCAATATGGCAACAGTTAGTAGACCTTCCTTCCTCCCTCCATTCCTCTCTCTCTCTCTCTCTCTCTCCCTCTCTCCTTCCCTCTCTCCCTACTTCTCTCTCTCTCTCTCTCCCTCCCTCCCTCTCTCTCCTCTCCCTCCTCTGCTTGTCTGTCTGTCTGCCTGTCTCTCCCCCTCCATCTCTGTATCTCTCTATTCTTTAGCTTTTTCTTTATGAGGAACAATACACTACTGCATTACATCACTTAGAACAAGCCTGTAGATTTGATCCAAGTTGGCCTACTCCGAGACAAAAACTTAGCTCCTTGAAAAGTTTCTTGCAGTCCTTTAGTCGTCTGATTGCTGCAAGAGGGAATCTAAAACCTAAAAGATTATCAAAACTATATACTTCTTTAGAGGATCAAAATAAATGGCTTGGAAAAACTTTTAGCGGAAAAAGGACTCTGTCTGTAAAGAACTTGAGAGAATTAGGTAGTAAAGATCCTAGCAATGAAGTATTAATAGGAGGAGTGACAGCTTGTATAAGTACTGAGGATAGAGTCCCTGTGTAAGTTATTTTATTTTCTATCCTATTTATGTACTCTGTATTCTCAAATAGAGCATGTGTGTTGGTTGATAGCGAAGGTGATAGTATAGGTATTACTATATACAATGTATCCAGCACTTGTCATTTCAGTATAGGAGATATACTAACTGTTCCTGATCTAAAATTAACACATACACACATACAGGACATGGTGAGTCTCTCCCGCTCCCTTCCTTCGGACCTCCTTTCTCCCATCCCTCCCTTCTTTCTTTCTTGTCCTCCCTCTTTTGCCTTCTCCCTCCCTTCATCTTTCCTCCCTCTGTCCCTGCCTCCACTCCTCTTATCCTGCATTTCTCACAGGGTGTGGAGTATGACAACATAAGATTAACACAACCCCAAAAAATCTTATGGAACGGTGTACCACTACCTCAAGACAAATTGAGTACATCTGTTGCCCAGGTTACCACCTTCTCCTAACTAACACTAGATTGTAAAATGATCATTATTAATGTATTATAATTATGTTATGTGATGAGTTTATGAAATATGAACCTGATTATGAGTTAGGTATCTCTTTTACGTTTTCTTGACCCCTCAACAAGTGAAGATGTTTTTATTTTTTTGCCTTTTCCTTGCTCCCATTGAATTTGTTTGTTGAGTGCCTAAAGTACGTATGATGATGGAGGGATGAATGAGTGAATAGATGGATGGATGGATGGATGGAGGAATGGATGGAGGGATGGATGGATGGAGGGAGGGAGGGAGGGAGGGAGGGATGGATGGATGGATGGATGGATGGAGGGAGGGATGGATGGATGGAAAGAGATACATAGAAATATAGATAGATTAACTTATGTACTTGTTGTCCCTGTGTAAATAGATATCTCTCCATTTCATCAAGATTACTTGTAAGTTGTGTTAGATCAAGTTGATATGCATTCTGTGAAGAATCCATTATCCCTCTAAATCTCTTTACAAATGCCTGTAATGATGAAGTGGTATGGGAATCAGGCTTATTCATCAGTTATGTGAACATACATAGATCATGACAGTATGCGTATTAGACTAGTGGTATGAGCATCAGGCATACAACGAAATGAGAACATGGGTAGATCATGTATCGATCAGATTACTGGTATGGGAATCAGACTTTTAACATTCATGATAATATGTGTACTAGACTGGCAGTATGGGCATCGGGCTTAAAAATCATTACACTACTGAATGAATGAAAGATGTAATTACATAGATGCATACATACATACATAGTGACATAGGTATTAGATACAGCAGACACACCTCTAATAAACATTTAGCTAAATCTCCTCTTTCGGGAAGGTCAAAGTTCAACAGACTAACGCCAACAGAATAATAGTAAGGTCCATTACGATATAGATTAACAACATTAGCGTCTGCTGAGAGAGCAACCCTCATCCCTTCTCTATAAGATTTTGGAAGCGATACAGATATCACCTGTCTTTTTCTGGTACAAAGGGATCTTGCTAACCAAAGAGGAACTTCCATTTTTGTCCCCGGTACTAAATGCTCTTCTCCACTGTGAGTACTGAGGAACCCAAGTCTATAAAGAGTTTGTTCTATTTTACAAGGAATTCTTTCTTGTCCCGCCAAAATATCTTCCATTGACCAATAGTCTTCTCCTAAGCCAGTAGGGAGAACAGGACAGCTCATTTTGTTGCAAAAAGGGTGGAGCTGGTATAGGCTAGTACCTTAGGGGTTAAAATTAAGTTACACCCACCCACGTGGAATAAAAATGGATGTTTACAAGAATGTCAGTGAGAAACTGTGGGATGAAGCAGAAGTATCACTGGGATTAAAAGAGGTTAGGAGTGTATTATTTGTGTAGTTTCATCACATATTATTATTAGTAATACTACTTCTAATCTAATCTCGCACTCAGGAAACAGAGGGTAATCCTCGAAGGTTCGTTGAGGCATTTCTAGATCATTATGATGAACAAGATAACATCCATTATCAGTCATTAATAATGGAACCTATTCAGAAATCAGCAAAACAAAGTGAACCAGCACCTCATCGACCAAAACCTTTAACATCTAGACAAAGAAAAAAAATTGGATGGCATATGTTATCAAAGAAAGAACAGAAGTATGTAACAGTATTATAAGACTACTCTTAGTTATAGTATGTAATATTAGTAATAGACTACTCTTAGTTATAGTATGTAATATTAGTAATAGACTACTCTTAGTTATAGTATGTAATATTAGTAATAGACTACTCTTAGTTATAGTATGTAATATTAGTAATATTAACTATCTTATTATTAATTGGCCAATTTTCATTTTAGTTAGTTGTAGTTATTGCAATAGACTTGTAATTCAGTTATAGTGTAATTAACATAAAAGTCATAATGTCTTACTAAAAAGGGTTTTAGTTATAGTTAACTCATTATTTCATTGTCACATATAAAAGCATGAATTTGTCGCATAGGGTAGGAGATGGGACTTCCTGTCCAAAAATAAATAATAAATAACACTTTTCTTTTGAATCAATGTATAATGTTATTGTTTTTTAGGTATAGTTTATATGAACCTCTTCATGAACTATGGAAAGGTTATATTAATGAACTTCTTAAACCCACTTTAAATAGGTAAGTTATTGATAATATATAATTATATCTAATATTATAATGTATATATAATTACTCAGTAACCATAGTAACCATAGTACATTTATTAATACTCAGTAAAACTACTTTATTAGCTCAGAAAATGTTGAAAGCTGATTTTCATGGATGTAAATTAAAAGGTTAACATACTGATTATGCACACAATTATGTACAGTATGCTACATACATACATACATACATACATACATACATACATACACATACATACACATACATACATACATACATACATACATTCATACTGTATACATGCTTAACAGATTTGAATACTAATCATCTAACTAATGTATCAATATAAATATAGTATTAACTCTACAGTTTCACGATCACGATGTGCTAGTGTTGTAGGACTTGAGGGAATTGTATTACAAGAAACCCAAAATACATTCAAGATTATTGGTATTGATGATAGAGTAAGAAGTAAGTAGTTTCAATAGATAGATAAATATTATTTTAATCTCTTCTTCATTAGCCATCCCAAAGACACACACCGTATTCACATTTACAGTACTGGGATATAAATTCACAATATATGGACAAAATATGTTGTATAGATCTAGTGACCGCAGTGCTAGGAAATACAAAGATAAATTATTCAAAGAAATTTAATTATCATTTAATGTATAATAGGTAATAGAAAACAAGACATTAGTATCCTAATAATATACTGAAAGTATCCTAATAATAGGAAAACAAGAATTATAGTATACTAATAATAAACTGAAAGTATCCTATAATAGGAGGACATGAATTAGTATACTAATAATATACTAAGGGTATTCTATAGTTATTTATAGCATTTCTTATTTGTTCAATGCTGGAAAATTTAACAATTACAAAAATTTCATGTTTATTAATTAACTATTAATTAAACAGGGGTGGAATATGCTACATATCCTTTGGTCTCTGTTGAAGTAGTATCTGTTGAGGATGCACTAATTTCTTTTAAACCTGCTTCAATCCTGTTACGATCGAGTGCTTTATTAATCCCTAGCTCTTTCAATAGATCAGCAATAAAATCATTTTCTTGAGCAAATAACAGCATCTCAACTTCAACATGAGCTTGTTCAAATTTCTTCTCATACTGGGCTAAATTAGTATGTGTCTGCAAGAGCCGTCTCAACGAGTACTCCAATCCTTCCTCTGGTAGTAATGCTCTCTTAAATTTGACTGCTATCTGTACACAATGTATAGTGGACGTCACCCCAAGCTCTTGATAAACCTCTCTATCTGCTGTGAGGAGTTGAGAACCTGTTATTGCCTCTTTAAGGAATGTCTTGGTGTGTTCTTTCATTCCTATTCCTTCAAGAAACTGACAGACCATTTGTGGAGACCAATCTTTTGCTTGTTGTTCTATATCTATACAGATAGATAGATAGATAGATAGATAGATAGATAGATAGATAGGTAGATAGTACTTATCTATCTATCTAAGTAGATACATACATAGAACGATTGATAGAAATACCTTTCTTCTTTGTAATCATACGCAACATTTCCTCTCGTAATTCTGGATCCTCAAGTCCTCGTTTTAAAGTCTCTCTTACTGAAGACTCAGATCCTAGTAGAGTCAGTTCACTTCTCAATGTAGAATAAGATGCTTGTTCTTGATAGAGAAGAGGATCATCATAATCCATAGAGATTGGTGGGATTGAATCTCCATAGCTCTCAGAGCCGTCTTTATTAAGATCACCATCCAACTCACTAACACTCTCATCATCCCATTCTTCACCATCAAAACCATATCGTCCAGTAGTGGAATTCATTAATAAAGTGGGATCTATAAATTCAACTCCTATGTGTAAAGATAATCATTCATATACATAGATAAATACATACATACATATATACTACATACATACGTACCTACATACATATGTACATACATACACACATACATACATACATACATACATACATACGTACATACAGACATACGTACATACGTACATACATACATACATGCATACAAACCTTCATCTCTCAAGTGAGGTAATGCTGTACTCCACAAATCATCAACATAAGCTGTCCACAGTTCGTTGTCCTCTTTACTTTGCATTGACGTTTCCATAGCAACCTTCTGCTCCACAATAGATGTTATCCTGAAGTGTAAGTGGAGGAAAGGAACAAGATACCACAATATACACATGTATTTCTTTAATACTAACCTTCGAAGAACCATTCTGAAATGTACATACTGATGTACTAGTACTGTATTGGGAATGAGTCCAGGTAATTTGTCTGTGTCTGATACCAGACACAAAGTTTGCAACAATCCAATTAGTGGTTTCTATAGCAACAATGTTCACATTAATTAATATGTCACCTGTTGTTCTCTTACCTGAGCCTGTTCATTAACTTCTTTAATTAAATGAGCCTCAACATGAAGTAAAGCATCAATTAATCCTTTTAACTCCACCAAAAGCTGCGGGGACGTCCCTTGGAATGTTTTAGGTAATTGCTCCAACACAGCAATATCTTCTTCAATTAGGTGGACTTTCAAAGCCATTGGAAGGGAATTGAAATCGTATAAACCTTCTTTTACCCAACGAACAAAGAGCTCCAGAGTTGATAAAAGGAAACATAGTTTCACTGAAGATAAACGAGCCAATTGCGTGTCTGATAAACTATACAATAGAAATACATGATGAATGAATGAATGAATGGATGAATGGATGATGAATGGATGAATGGATGAATGGATGGATGGATGGATGGATGGATGAATGGATGAATGGATGAATGAATGGATGAATGGATGGATGGATGGATGGATGGATGAATGGATGAATGATGGATGGATGAATGAATGGATGGATGGATGAATGATGGATGGATGAATGAATGGATGGATGGATGGATGGATGGATGGATGGATGGATGAATGATGGATGGATGAATGAATGGATGGATGAAGGGATGGATGGATGGATGGATGAATGCACAAATAGATGGATAGATAAACAGATATAATGGACAGATGGTTAAATAGATAGATCATTCATATAGAGCTGTTATCTAACTTCTTAATTCCTATTTTACTGAAGACTTGCAGATTACTGTCCTCTTCTTCAGTCTCATATTGACTCAACATAAATTCCTGTAGCGTCATGTCTTCCGTTACTTTGATCACTTGACTACCTCCTTCAAGAGGCAGAACCTAAAATGATCAGAAAATATATGAAGAGAGTAAATCATCACATTTATAAGTAGCAGTGCTGTCGTGATATAGTGATATATCACAAAAGGTTTTGATACGTTTTGAAGCATTGGCCAAATTGGCTCAATAATGTTTAGTGTGTGCACCATTGGGAATAATCTTGAGCCAATTAACAAAGAGGTATTGCTGTTATGTATAACATAATTAATTGTGCCCACTGGCCTAAAGAGAGAACTGTGCAGTGCAAAATAAGAAGCTCTTTGAGTCAATGGTGCATCATATAAGCTTGTCAAAAACACTGATATATCACATATCATATCGCAATTTGTAATGTACAACTGTTATTTGGGAAACCACACCCACTTTAAATAGATGACCAAGTGATGTTCTTAGGCCAACAACTACATCAGTTAGTGTGTGGTAGTTAGCTGAATGGAACTCGTATTCCAAATGACGAGCCAAATCAGCACATAATGGAGATCTGAATGATGGTGGGAGCATATCTTTGAGTGATGTTAGATCAGAGGCAGCACCCATTGGACTAGAGGGAGAGAGAGAGATAGATAGATAGAACTATATAGATTATGAATGAATAATGGATAAACAGATTATACTCATCATAAATAAAGTACATATGAATGATAAATAGATAAATAGATAGATGGACGGATTGAGACAAAGAGATGAGATATAATATAATTAAACACATTGTTACATACTCTGATGGTTGTGTATTGATTGAAGCAGTCTTTTCTTGTCTAAACTTGAACACACTTCTAAGGTTACTAACATCCTCAATGATCGGTCTACCAGCCAGGTATATACTTACAATATCCTCTTGAAGATAATTCAAATTGAAGGATAGGGAAGGACGAGGGAGGATCCCCTCTCCAGAGAGAGACATAAGTTTTATTGAAGTGTTCAGAGGTGATCCTGCAACACGATATGCAGAAGATTGCTCCTGTCTGCTTCGTACCAATTGTAGAAAATCACTAAGTCCACGATAACTATGATAGATAGAGGAACATATCCGTAAATAAATAGGTAGATACATCCTACATGTACATACAGTTGTAAATACACAGAAAGAGATAACTAAATAAATAGATAGGTGTATATAGACAGAGAGATATTTAAAAAGATCAATACATAAATATATATATATATAAATATATAATTATAATTTAATTTAATATATATGATAGATAGATAGATAGATAGATAGATGGATAGATATTAGATAGATAGATAGATAGATAGTTAAATAGATAGATTTTAGATAGAGAGATGGATAGATGGATAGATAGATAGATAGATAGATAGATAGATAAATAGATAGATATTAGATAGATAGATAGATAGATGGATAGATAGATAGATGGCCCACATTTGTTGTTTTCCAACTATACAGCTGTGTTCATTTGCTTCAGCAGGATAAATGTGTGTTACTTCAGATGGGAGTAGACGAGCCAATGGGTGGTTCCTCTCATTCTCTCCTATACCAGCATATAGTGTTTGTACAAACAGGTTTTGAGCTTCAGCAATATCTCTGATGACAGCATACAACCAGTCATTACCCTCTCCTTCATCCTGGGGGGAATAAGTGATGGATAAAGTTATAAATATACAAATATTATATATAGAGATTCTAGTACAGCTACATACACATATCCACAGTACAAATATGCAGAGATCCTCAAATATATTTAGTTGTGTATAGAGATTCTCATTATCACAAACCTCAAAATCTGACAGGAAATGAACAAGAGGAAGATCATCAGCAATTGTGTAAATCCTGTTACCCCTTCTGACGGCAGCACACGCCCCCTGACCTATAGCTCCACCCACCAGTTCAACATATTGATTATATTGTTCTGAAGAAATGTACAACACACTTTCATCAAGTAATGTCATATGATGTCACATGATTATCATGTTGTCATATCACATGACCATCTCATCAAAACCATGTCATGTATTAGATCATCATCATGTAGCTCGACAACATCTTATGACTACGTCATTATGTCACATGATTATCATGACCATATCATCATGTCACATGTTGTATGAAAACAATTCATTGTCACATGACCCATCATGCAACACCACATCACATGTCATAACTATGTCATTACCATGTCATTACATCACATGACCAGGTCATCATGTCAAATGACCATCTCATGAAAATCATATCCTTCATTATATCACATGACTACGTCATGACCACTTACATGGCCATGAGTGTCATGACTACGTCACATGACCATTTATCTTTCTTCCTACCTTTAACCCTGTTATAAAGATCTTGCAGTGATGGGTCCACTCTTCGGCTAGCTAATTGGATAACTCTACCAATATTCAGTTTATTGTATGCTCTATCCATTGTGACCAGATGAGATAGATGTGTATGTAACCATTGATATAGTTGTATCAAACCAGGTAACAATCTACCACCAACCTGAAATACAACGAAATAGATACATAGATACATAGATAGATAGATAAATAGATAGATAGATAGATAGATAGTTAGATAGACAGATAGATAGATAGATAGATAGATAGACAGATAGGTAGATAGATAGATAGATAGACAGATAGATAGATAGATAGATACACTAATTACTTCTAGTCTTTGTTTTTCTATTCCAAATCTTGACAATATTCTCAGGTCACCATCTTCAAGACCCAGTCCTTGTATGTGATTTAGAAACTCTTTCTCATCAGGAAACTGAGGATAACATGCTTCCAATTGTCTATGTAGAAATAACATCACATGACCATCACACTGGTACACACATAGTAACACACTAACCTCATATTCATAAACACTTGATTCTGCCACAGAACAGAATATTGGGCAAACTAAAGAAAGTTAAATTATATCCATACTTCATATCACCTCCATCCCTCTGTCCCTCTGTCCTCTCCCCTTCCCTTCACCCTTCTCTTCCTCCCTCCCTCCATCCATTCATCCCTCCGTCCCTCTCTCATATCCATCCCTCCATCCCTCTCTCATCTCCTCTATCCATCCATCCATCCTTCCATCCCTCCCTCCCTTTCTCATCTCCTCTCTCTGTCTTTCTCTCATTTCTCTCTCCCTCCCTCTTTACCTCCTCCCTCCATCCATCCCTCCGTCCCTCTCTCCATGCCTCCATCCCTCCCTCTCTCCATCCCTCCGTCCCTCTCTCATCTCCTCTCTATGTCTTTCTCTCATTTCTCCCTCCGTCCATCTCTCCTTTTATTTATTTCTTCTATCTGTTGCAGCTTTCTTTTTATTCTCAATACCATATTCCTCTCCCCTCTCTCAGTTCTTCCTTTCTTTCCTACTCTCATTTCTCTACCTTGGTATGCAGTTCTTCCCACGCTGGTGTATATATTCTTGAATGCCATTCAGTCTCATATTCATCTTGTTCTTCTCTAGTTCTCAATTTACCAAGTGAACTTCCTGATGAGTCCATGTTAATCTATAAAGAATGATTGATGAATGAAGAGATAGAAACGTACATAAGATAATCCAACATTCAGTTAACATTGTCAAGTCAGTCTGTCTGACACACCCACTAAATTGACTCCACCTTCCAGCCACACCCACTAGTTCAAGCTGCGGCATTGCATCTGTCTATGTCTAATAAACTATATTTACCTCATACATATTCATGAGACATCTTGTCACTAGAAAGGATCGCTCCTCGTCAGATAGTGAGAGGTTGTTCCTCAAATACATCCACATTGTCTTCACCTGAGAAACACAATAATGTCTGATAGCCTGCCATTCTGAGATTATGGGACCGTGGATTTTTGATTGGGAATCAGGCTGGGTCAACATTGAGATGCAGAAAGTTCCAAAGTTAGCCCAAAGAAGGAAATATAAAGAATGGAGAGAATAAGTCCCTCTTGTGGCATGTTTGTGATAGTCTGGTCGGCCATATTGTCCCTCTGCTGTTAATTCTACTCCACAATCATAAAGAAGACCTTCAGGACTGATTTTAGAATCATACTGGAATGAATAGATAAATAGATAGATAGATAAATAGATAGATAGATAGATAGATAGATAGATAGGTAGATAGATAGAGAGATAGATAGATAGATAGATAGGTAGATAGATAGATGTATGTATGTTTGTAAGTTTGTATGTATGTATGTATGTATGCATGTACGTATGTATGTATGTATGCATGCATGTATGTATGTTGTATGTATGTATGTATGTATGTATGTATGCATGTATGTATGTATGTATGTATGTATGTATGTATGCATGTATGTATGTATGTATGCATGTATGTATGTATGCATGTATGCATGTATGTATGTATGTATGTATGTATGTATGTATGGTTGTATGCAAGTATGTATGTATGTATGTATGTACATGTATGTATGTATGTGAGGTATGTAGTATGTACATACATACATACACACATAAACGTACCATGAATCCAGTCATATATGTATTTTTCAGTTCATTAGGGGAGAACAAGTGATACCACAAATGATTTGATTGTGGCTGACATCCCAAAACCACACCCACAAGATTAGCTAAGCAGTGACAAAGATCGATATCCGATTGATCTATTTGGTATAAAGTTTTAAAATAGATATACTTATATATATATATAGTATGATATGATCATTACCTCTGGGAGAACCAGAACGAGATGGTATGAACATTTCATACAATGGATCAACCTTCTTTCCACCATGATCCCTTCGTTGAATACGTCCATCAGGTAAAATACGCAACATCTATTGATAAATAATATCACATGTAAATCATGTGATCTATAAACTCAATTACCTGAGCATCTTCTCTTAGCGGCATAGGGGATTCTTTATTCTCAATTAGCCAACGAGGATGAAGGAAACTTTGAATGAGTCTTACCACACCTTCATCTTTAATATAGGGCTTCAGCTGTTTACCAACAACCAAACACATAGGTTGTGATGTTCTCTGTGTTTTGAGAGTGTACACACATTCATTATTACAATGACTACAGCATTTATATGTTATTGCTTTATATATGTACAGCACTGAAATTGGTTGTCATGATTACATAATCAAGGTTTTAGCCAGAGCTCAAAGAAGGGCATCAATGATTGCATCAAAGGCCTAATTGCATTCCTATGTCCACATCAAAGGAATTGAGACAAGAAAGTGAGGCCACCCCACTTTACCCCTTTGGCTAATACCTGATATAAATGTCTTTTATTAAATAAGGCGGTTCTTCTATTACCTTAGGGAAAAAGAAATCATAATATGTAACAAGCCAAACCAGCATTTTAAAAGCTTGTCTTCTATCAATATTCTTCATAGCATCATGAGGAGGTTTAGACATCTTCGGTTTACTGATACTGTAATGAGAGAGACAAAGTCAACCTTCATCCATTCATACAAATTTGCATGTACATGTACATGTGTATGTGTACATGTGTATGTGTATGTACATATGTACGTATGTACGTATGTACGTATGTACATATGTATGTATGTAACATGGATTGGTGTATCATCGCCTACATATACAACACATGTAGTATATCCATCCTTCATTCATTATTCTCACCATTCTTCTGCAACTTTCAACAGCTGATCAACTGCAGCTTGTGATCCTCTCGACTCGTGAATTTGCAACATGGCAGTTCTTACCTGTTGGTATAGTTTACTCAAAGCAGAATGCTGGTCATCTACTTGCATGAATGGAAACAAGTATGGCTTACTCTCTGGTTGTGTCTGAATGGATAGAATGAATCAATGGATGAATGGATGGACAAATGGATGGATGAGGGAATTGATATGAGAATAATGGACAGATAGATGGACAGGTTGAAGGAAGAATCGATGGATTTATGGATGGATAGATGGATGGATGGATAGATGGATGGATGGGTGGATGAACGGACGGATGGATGCATGGATGGATGGATGATGGATGGATGGATGGATGGATGGACGGACAGTTGGATGCATGGATGGATGGATGGATGGATGGATGGATGGATGGATAGTTAGTTGGATGGATGGATGGATAGATGGATGGATAAATGGATAGTTGTATGCATGGATGGATGGATGGGTGGATGGTTGAATGGATGGTTGGTTGGATGGATGGATGGATGGATGGAGATATGAGAGAAATAGAGAAATAGAGAAATACATGTAGACAAACACATAAATAGATATACACTTAGATAGACACAGAGAGACACATAAATAGATATATTCCAGACAGACATGTAATCCCCTTACTCTCAATTGTTGATGGAATACACCCAGACATTGTATTTCTTTAAAAGCCTGATATCTGGTAGTGAACAGGTCGGTAAATCTCCTGTCACTTCTTAACCTATGAAGCAGATGCATTCCTAGAGTTAACCTGTGTCCACCTATCATACCACCTCCAGTACTCTCATCATCCAATAGAACATTGAGTTCAACTATTACTGGGGTAAGCTAGAGAAACAGTACACATAATATAGTAAATATTTTATTGTATCGCCCAGGCCTAATACATACATACATGTTAAATACATGTTACATACATACATACATACATACATACATACATACATACATACATACATACATACATACATACATACATACATACATACATACATACATACATACCTCTTTAGTCATAGTTGGTTGGTTAGTATTTCTACTACATACTAATGCTACTTCTCTTAGCAAACATTGTAATACTGCTTGTTTCTCTATATGTAAAATAATTTTACTTCCAAGAGGAACAGTTTGAGGACGATATAACTAGAAGGGGAGGAGGGGAAGGAGAAGAGGAGAGGAGAGGAGAGGAGAGGAGAAGGAGGAGGAGGAGGAACAGTCACACATCAGTACAGAAAGGTATATAATTACTATTATGTACCTGAGAGATTGTTCCTGCAATTCTAACTAAACTATTTACAGTTCTAGGTTCTGTTAATAGATGTTCCATAAGTGTAAAGAAATACAAGTGACATAATGGTTGCTGCATTAAGAGGTTCTAAAGAGAAATGATAAGACAGAAGACATGAACTACACATGAACAACACATGAACACAATGAGGTCCTTTTTGTGTTTGTTTAATTTACCTCAGATTGACGGCAATCTCTAATTGCTCTGCAGTCTTGATAAAATGTTGGTATGTAAGGACCAGGTGTTTGATCTCCCTCACCTTCTGATAATACTGTTGCAATGTGATGACGAGCCTGGAAACAAATCAGTAGCTCATATGATTGAATGAATGGATGGATGGATGGATGGATGGATGGATGGATGGATGGATGGATGAATGGATGGATGGATGGACGGACTGATGAATGGATGGACACATGGATGGACACATGGACAGAGAGATGGATGAAAGAATGGATGGATGGATGGATGGATGGATGGATGAATGGATGGATGGATGGACAGATGGATGGATGGATGGATGGATGGACTGATGAATGGATGGATGATGGAGGATGGACGGATGGACAGAGATGGATGAAAGAATGGATGGATGGATGGACGGATGAATTAAAGGTCAAATAAACAACAAATGAATATATAAATGTACAGATAGGTGGATAAAAGGATGGATCGATAGGTACACAGGTAAATGGTACATAAGATATTACTCACCTCAGCATTGTACATAAGAAGTGGTCCTGATCCTTGATGTGATGATTCAAAACTTTGTTTACAATGTCCTAGTATACGAGACAGGTACATTTTATATGTTGTCATGGAAACACAACTAGATGAAACATCGGCTATGAGCTGTGGTTTCCTCCTTTTAATAGACTCTTCTAAAGCAGATACAAGATCTCCCGAGTAGCTTGAACTGACAACTGATTCATTTATTATTTGAGTTGATGCTTTCCATGTGTACTGAGTGTTAGCAAGTTTCAGAAACCAATCCCTGTCCTCAACCGAATACGTCACTCTGCATTGTGATCGTGAATATAATTAATCATGTGATTTATAAGTACATGTATGGCAGATAGATACACAGATAGAAGAAAAGATGCTTCCCAATAGGGGCCAGTGACCCAATGGCTGTTTCTCTACAAGCTGAGTCTCAGTGAGTTAGTTGGTAGAGAAATGCCCTGGAGTCAGAGTTTTTGATAAGTTTTGAAGCATGGGCCAAATTTGGCTCAAAAATGTTAAGTGTGTGTGCCATTGGGAATACATCTTGAACCAATTAACAAAGAGTTAATGCTGTTAGTGACAATATAATCATAATTAACTGCGCCACTGGCCCAAAGAGATAACTGTGCAGTGCCCAATAAGAAGCTCTTTGGGCCAATGGTGCGCCATATGAGCTTATCAAAAACACTGCCTAGAGTCATAGGTTCAACCTCCTGCATGGAATTCAGCATCTTATCGACAGACAGACCCAATCAACATGTACAAGTTAAATTAGGGTGCTGATATATTTATGAATACATGTATATATGTACCTATATTGAGAAAAGAAATGATTGAACAGTTCTTCTTGCAATCTTCTAGACATCTCTGAACTAATTGATGCTCCTCCTACTTCTATCATCATCTCACCAGTGACATCAGCACATTCACCAAGACGTGGAAGGTGGCTGGAATCTTTGAGCTATAAAACAAAGAATCAACACTCAGAATGATCAAAACATATACACATACTTTCAAATTCGTTTTGAAATATTTAGAGAGCAGTGTGGTGAATACTTGACCTCCTTTGATTAGAATATTCTCGTCAGGAGTCTGGTGTATATGAATCATTATGAATGTACTATGCATTATGTTAAACATGGCTTCCTCATTTGCAGGAATAGATGTTACGTAGAGATGAGATTTAAGAGCTGGCATTGACATGACTCGTAGGTATGTCTGATACCAAATCCTTAGTACTTCTATCTGGATACCTGGTATACGTTGTAAACAATGAATGTAATATAATGATGTATGTATGGAATGTGTGGAATGTGGGAATGTGTGGAATGTATGGAATGTACAAGATCAATCTATGGAATGTATAGAATGTACAAGTACTGTATAGAATGTATGGAATGTACAAGTACCATTATAGAATGTATAGAATGTATGGTATGGAATGTACAAGTACTGTATAGAACGTATGGAATGTACAAGTACTGTATAGAATGTATGGAATGTACAAGTACTGTATAGAATGTATGGAATGTACAAGTACCATTATAGAATGTATAGAATGTATGGAATGTACAAGTACTGTATAGAACGTATGGAATGTACAAGTACTGTATAGAATGTATGGAATGTACAAGTACTGTATAGAATGTATGGAATGTACAAGTATTGTATAGAATGTATGGAATGTACAAGTACTGTATAGAATGTATGGAATGTACAAGTACTGTATAGAATGTATGGAATGTATGGACTACATGGAGTGTATATTATTACCTTTTTCTTCATCTTTTTCACATTTAGGGAACACAGCACCAACTAGAGCTGAAAATAAAGCTGATATCACAAACACACTTAACATTTGTGGATCTCCAAATGGATGTTTAGTTTCCTGAACAGCTTTGATAAATTCACACACTGGAGAAGAAGACTTGTCGTCTGTTAAAGTGTGTGGAGCTCCTGCAGCAACTTGCCAAATTTTTTCAAGTGGACGAAGAAGAGATGACAAGTTGGCCAAACTGATCTTGTTATAGTCAACATAGGTATGTAGAAATATGATCTTCTGTAATAGAGGCAACTCCAGTATTTCAGAGAAGAACGCTTCCAGTACTTTACATGACAGAGAAGATGTTACGATGTCTATATGTAGTGAGTGATACATGAAATCTGAGAAATATCTATTCCACAAATCATTAGAATAGTCCATGAGATATTTAATAGATATGTATACTGGATCTTGTGATGTTCCTTCGTCCTGTAATAATTATATATACAATTTATATATTACATACATGTACATGTGTACTTACACATAAATATAATACATAATTCATAATAAACAATCACATATAAGCACATACAGACAGATGGATGGATGGACAGACAGACAGACAGACAGACGGATGGACAGACGGATGTACGTACATATATAGTATGTATATACACATCTTATATAATTATATAATATATGTATGCATACACACATACAAACAGACAGACAATCAAACATACAAACAGACATACATGTACATGTACATGTACTTAAGTACATCCAGAAGTACATACAAACAGACAGACAAACAGACATACTTAAGTACATCCAGAAGTACATACATGTACATACATACACACCTCTAAGCCTTTTTCAATAGTAGTTTTTAAATACACTGCCAAGTCTCTCATGCCACTTTCTGGATTCTGAGGATGTGACGATGGTTGGGTTTCATCTCCTGATCTTTCTTCAAGGAGATCCTCTTGATGACCTTTGACCTTACGACATTCTTCAATAAGTTGTTCAATACCATTATATACAATACTATAGGAAATCATATGACAGTATTACACTGTATGTCTTCAATACTTTATGATCATATGATTATCACATGATTATTATTATAAGAATGTATAATGATCACATGACTATCATTATGATAAATACTAATCACCTGACAATTATAGTATGAAATACATGTATGATAAACACCCTTCAATCATCACATGACTATCATGAACAGTTATTATATACAGATGTCAGATATCATATAACATATGATAGTCACATGACTACCCTTCAATCATCACATGACTATCATGAACACTTGTACATAATATATCATATAATTGCATGACTACTCTTCAATCATCACATGACACTTATACATGTACACATATATTATATGATAATTGCATGACCACTCTTTAGTCATCACATGACTATCATCATATATCACATGACATATTTACCTAAAGAAAGGAAACACTGGTTGATATTCTTGTGGTTTAGGTCGAATGAGACTAACTGCTAAGATTTTCAACTGAGCTAGTTTAGGAGACGGAAAGGTCTCCAATAATGACAGAAACAAGCTCTCTAATACCGGATTACAATCTGGTGTGAACAGTACATCTAAGTTACGATCTTTATTAATCCTAGTTACCATGACAATCATGAAGTCAGTGAAGTACGATTGAAACATTGCTTGTACAGCATCTGTGATATTGAGACTGGAATCCTGAGACTGAGTGAATGTCGCTGCACGTTCTAAATGTTCCACCATCACATGAGGACGCCAGGAATTCCTGAATAGCTTGCAAAGTATTTTACCAACTCTTTTGTCTATTAAAAGTTCTTTCAATTTATTACATCTTTCGACAGCCTTCATGGTTTTCGTGAATGGACCCTGGGAACGTGTACCATATGATACATGTGAGGCTAATACTGGTATTACTTCAACTAGGAGACGATTACATGCTTTCATTAGACTATCTTCAGGAAACTCTGAAAAATAGATAGATAGATAGATAGATAGATAGATAAATAGATAGATAGATAGATAGATAGATAGATAGATAGATAGATAGATATAGTGTACATGTGGATAAATAAATGGATGGATAGATAGATAGATACTAACCTTTTTTAGGGAAACAACATCTCTGAAACCACTCCTCTATATCAATTGTTCCAGAATAGAGTGTGGGACTGTGTCCAATAGAGTCTAAGTAATAATGATTCCATCCTCGTAGGAACAAAGATGGATAACAGGAATCAAAAAACATGGCCGGAGGAAAGTGGAGTAAGAGGACATATAACTTGTGGTGAGTGGGTGAAACTTGAGCCTCAGTTTCCTCAATCATAACTCTTAAATGATTAATCATATCACAAGTGGCTTCCTGTATGTATAAAAATAAGCCACACCCACTAATAATCTAATTAAACAAGGCCACACCCACTTTGTACATTTATAGTGCAGTTGTGATATAACGATATACATATATTGACATACCTATGTATGAAATATCATAATTTTGTTTTATATTGCGGGAGGGAAATAATATTTATTGATAATAGGATGTTCTACTATCGTGTTCATAACAGTAATACAGTAAATGGTTATGTGTTATGTCATGACATATATTATATTATATCATGACATGACATGACATGACATGACATGACATGACATGGAAAATTTCCATATCTTTTAATCAAACTGAGTTTAATGACCACACCCACCTGCATATTGGCTAATAGTAATAATATTTTCTGATTTGGTGAACGAATGAAGTCTCTAAGAACTTCATGAATGACACTTTGAGATTGAACTGACGAGATTTTACAGACTTTGACTCGATTAGGATCTTCGCAAACCAGTTCTCTCAATAGAGTAGTGTCCTCTGTATCATCCTGTGGTTCATCTCGTCTCTTTCTCAGCATACTGGGATATTTGGTGGGGAATTGATGAATGATGGGAGACGATCGTGTGAAACACAAGAGCTTATTAGCACAGAGAAAAGTATCACTGAGAGTGAGAGAGAGAGAGAGAAAGAGAGAGAGAGAAAGAGCGAGAGAGCGAGAGAGCAAATACATGTAATGGGCACTTTTAATTAGTAAACTAAAACTAAAATTCTTTTCAAAAGCCTAAAATTGTTTTAAAGTACGTTCACGTTGAGTTGACACCAAACTAAATGATAATATCATTTAGTTTGGTATCAACTAAACGTGAACGTACTTTATTGAATTAGCTATAACTACATGTATAATTAAGTTACAGGTCTATTGTAATTATAACTAAAGTGAAAAATGGCTGATAATAGACACTTTTAATTAGTAAACTAATATTACCTTAGTTAACTGAACATACTAAAAGTGGTCATTATTGTCACACTAAAACAACACTAGTATGTGTATGTCTTCCTTACCCTTTACAAGACTCTAAAGCAGTTTGGTGATGATCTATTAGTTTCTTTAGACTAAAGTGTTGTTGATGTGATAAATAATTATCTATCAATGAAGCAGGAATCTGTTTACGATGAAGACTGACTGCCTCAGGTGTCATTAACTGCATCAAACGCTTACACAAATGACGTATCAGCCAGTGTTGTAAAATAGACACAACTAGACAAGCTTCTTGGGACATCTCTCTTGGAGCCACACCCTCATTTGGACCAGGAGCTGTGTGTAACACATGCATGGCTTCAGTGACTGCTTGATGGGCGGAGTCAATAGTGAGTGATGGTAATATTCCATCAAATGCAGCATCATTTTGAATTAGAGGAAATAAATGTTCGGCATCTGTTTCTAATTCATCCAATTGGTACTGATGAGACATGAGGACAAGAGGAGAGGTAGGAGGAGGAGAAGGAGGAGGAGGAGGAGTAGAGGGAGGAGAGGGGAGAGTGAGAAGGTAAACAAAACAAAACAGACAGATATACTTGTGAACAACACACAAATAATACAACTTGACAGATAGATTGATAGATAGACAGATAGATAGATAGATAGATACATGTAGATAGATAGATAGACAGACAGATGACACATATGTAATACAGAGTCAAATGAAACAAGCCACACCCCTTTCATTCTCTTACCACTGGGACAGCAAATCCAGCTGAATTCCGTAGAGCTCTCAAAAGTTCTTGAAGAAGACAAAGATTGACATCATCCCCAATAAGATTTCCAGGAGGAGTTTCCTTGTAGGTGTGGCCATATGGGGGTAAGAGAGAAAGAAGAAGAGAATCTATTGTTTCCTTCTTAAGACCATAAAGACTGTTGCCTCCACCCACTAGATCAATGAATTGCTTGACCTGTGTACAATGAACCAATATATAGATAGATAGATACATACATACATACATACATACATACATACACATACATGTTTAAAAATAATAAATAATTATAAATTATATGTAGTTACATACACACACATACACACGTACGCACATAAATACGCACATACATACATGCATGTACATACATACATACATTGTACATATATGTAAATACATACATAGTTACATACACACACATATACACACATACACACATACATACATACATGTACATAGTATACATAAATGCATGTACATACATACATACATAGTTACATACACACACATATACATGTACACACATACATACATACATAGTTACATACAAAGACAAGAGTAACTGACAGACAGACACATACCTTCTCTTTGGCTGTTTGTAGAACTATCCTAATACAAGGTTTTAAATGATACATAGTTGTTTGTAACAGGGTTTCGTGACTGATACAATATTTCTCAAATCTGTTCAGAAAGGGTGCGGGTGTGGCTTCAACCTCACTCTGTCGTACAACTACAACACACACAAAGTCTGGATGTACTCGACAGGGTCTCAAGTGAGCTCCTATGGCAATGTTGGCATAGTAGCGAGGACCGTGTTCTGGATCATCTATTCGTCTGAATCTTTGATTAAATAGATCATAAAAACTCTCATGTATGTCATCAGTTTGGCTCATTACAACAGTGTGTCCTTCTATAGCAGAGTGACGAATGGCTGCAATAGTGTTGATCTGGAGGAGGAAGAGGAGGAAGAGGAGGAAGAGGAGGAAGAGGAGGAGGAAGAGGAAGAGGAGGAGGAGAAGGAGGAGGAGGAGGAGGAAGAGGAGTATGAGGAGGACGAGGAAGAGTGTGGAATAGGGATAAGAGAAAGGATTTAAAAAGTGCAGAAATCATTTTAAACATTAAACCACACCCACCTTTTGAATTTGTCCATCACCAGGGAAATCAGAACACACGTATATTCTTGTTTTCTTTCTCTCCAGAACTCCGAATGTAATTAACAAGTGCATGAGACTATTATCCTCTGAGGGGTCTATTATCAATTTGTACCTCACTTCATTTTCTTCTCTACCTCTCTCAGGACGATCCAGTAGAGACTCTTGAAGTATCTCAAGAATACTTCTTTGGTTAACATCTGAAAGAGATATTGGCTCATCTGATGAAGATGGCATCTAGAGAAGAAGACGAATGACATACATGTATAATAATTATATACATGTATGTATGTATGTACATGTACATACATACATACATGTATGTACGTACATGATACATACATACATGTACATACACACATACATATACATACATATACATACATATTTACATACAGTACACATACATACATACATACATACACATGTACATACATACATACATACACTATAATACCTTATTAAGGAACGATTGACATATTACTTCAAAGGATTCCTTCCCTCCTGGTTGGGTCCAGTACACTCCATTAAAATTCCTCTCAAGTGCCTCCATTACAAGTTGTGGAGTCAATCCTTTAGTTCGTCTCCTCCTCAGGTAATTAATGAAATGGATAAAATCTCTTAAGCCAAAGAATTTATTCAATTTTTCAAATTCCATAAGAGTAGAATAAGGCTGGCAAAACTGTACTATAGTCCCCAAGTCATTTTTTATTTCAGGCGGTGGGTTGTCGGGTGTTGAACACAAACAACCTTTTGCTAAGGTTTCCAAATCTTTATGCGACACCTCGGGTCTAAAGAGACTCACGGCACGATTTGTTTTAGCAGCATCAAGGACATGGTTTGTTATAGCTACAAATGATACTTCCTGTTTATCAAGATGATAATGAAGAACCTTTAGAGACTCATGACTCTCTTCCGGCAAACCTGCCTCATCCATGAACACGACACAATATATAGGTAATGAGAATTTCGTATGGCTTCTTTGTCTATTGATTGCTCGTGAAAATACTGTTTGTATTTCATTTGATGTTGTTCGACGAGAGCATTGATAGAAATGAGGATCCAGGCTTTTGAATATATCTACCTTACGAAATAGTTGCATCTTGGACTCCGGACCCTTTAAATTAGCAATTGCTAAATTAAACGAAAGGGTCTTGGAACTTCCTGGAGCTCCAACGATTATAAGAGGTGTGTGCGTGACAGTACATACAATGGTAGCAAAGAGGTTCTCTTTTAAAGCCTGAGTTTTAGCAATACCTGGAGGCAGTTCTATGCAACTACAAAACCAATCAAGCTCTTCTCGGAAAGCTTTCCAGAAATTAACTTCTCCAGGTAGGTGAGTTCGGTTATCAAGAACTTTTCTGTAATCTTCTCGGCATTCACTGTTGAGTCTCATGTAGTATACGATACCAAGGGAAACCATTACAGCACGACGACTGTAATCCGTCCTATCTCCATGTTGTTGAAGTTGTTGATATATTGACATCAGCCATTGATAGAATGTGAACACCCTTTGTATATCTCTCTGACTAACACAACTGTGAGAAGATACCTATTGAAAAAGTATATATATATATGTATATAATATACAAGTACTAATCACACAGTGTATACAGCTTATGTAAGGTGTTATTGCGGCGTGAGAGATTGGAAAACTGAAAAAAGCAATCTAACTAGGGATTGAACACAGGACCTTCTGATATCTAGTCAGACACTCTGAGCCACCAGACTCCTTGATGGCAGTCGAATAGTTCACTTCTCTCAGTTTTCTAATTCTCTCATGTCTGATATCGTAACAATAATTACACGTATGTATAAATAGAATTACACATACACACATACATGCATACGAATGGATGTTAGAATTCACCAACCAGCAGCTACTTGGTAGTCATGTACCTGATTCCATTACGGACTAATATTATTGAGTAACAGCTGCTTATATACTCCACACATACATGTATACCACAACACAATACTGCTTTATTATTTTACTATCAAAAACAAAGTCTGTGTTTATTTTTCTATTTTAATTTACACAAGCTAAATAAATAAATAGCATTTCTTTTAAAATAGATGTTTATACATGATAGTAGAATAACAAATAACTAATCTAAAGGTCATTCATGTCCTCCTTGACCTCAGGAAATAATAATATGTATATAGGTAGTGATGAAAGTGGTTGCCATGACTACCAAGGCTTTTGAGAATAAAAATTCAACTGTTGGTGAAATTCTACAATCTCATGAGCTGTTCAGTATAAAATACATTGGATATAGTGATTGACAGACAGACAGACAGACAGATAGATACACACCTCAGCATCTTCTGGTTTCATTCTTTGCTTTATGAGTTGTTTGTATGCATATCTTCTC
The DNA here is from genome assembly GCA_947044365.1 of Petrosia ficiformis. NCBI lineage: Eukaryota > Metazoa > Porifera > Demospongiae > Haplosclerida > Petrosiidae > Petrosia > Petrosia ficiformis. The sequence continues at coordinate 589,089 of OX345642.1, read as the reverse complement.
ATTAAACTTTGACTCTCAACAATCAAATCAGTCAGTGTCACAACCTGAATATATATATATATTACAATGTATATACATTTATATAATATATTTATATAATACACACATACACACATACACACATACATACATACATACATACATACATACATACATACATACATACATACATACATACATACATACATACATACATGTACATACATACATACATACATACATACATACATGTACATACATACATACATACATACATACATGTACATACATACCTCAATGTTTGGTAGTTCTTTATGTAACATTTGCATTTTGGTTCTTATATAGTCTCCTTCCTGATACTGATCCAGAGACCCATAATCCCATATCAGATACTCCAGTGTAGGATGAAGAGGTCTCACATAATAAGAAGAACGTAGCCATGTCTCCTCCGCATGTGTAGCCATACTGTTACCACGGTGAGGATTACAAGCTGCCACTATGAATATATTATCTGGTATGCTCTGTAATAATGTGACATTCATGTGAGTATCATGTGACTTTTATGATATTCTGTAACTCACTTCTCCATCTATTGTTCTATCAACAATGATTTCTTTGAAGAGGCCAAGACAAGATGAAGTGTTTACCTCATCCAAAAATACCTGTTATTGTAACGAGTGAGTCAATAAATGGATGGATGGATGGATGGATGGATGGATGCATGGATGGATGGGTGGATGGGTGGATGGATGAATGTATGGATGGATGTATGAATGGGTGGATGGATAGATGGATGGATGGAGGATGGATGGATAGATGAATGAAGGATGGATGGATGGATGGACAGATGGATGGATGGATATGGATGGATGGATGGATCGATGGATGGATGAATAAATGGATGGAGGATGGATCGATGGATGGGTGGATGGTTTTGTAGTCTTAAACAACATCAATATCAAAGAAAAGAGTAAGTGTAGTAGATAATATTTAAGATTATAAAATATTTGGGGGGCGGGGGCAAGTGCCCCCTCATGCCCCATGCTAGCGCCACCACTGGATGGATAGATGGATAAATGGATATGGATGAATACATGTAGAGACATGGATGAGTTCTTACAGTTACAAAAGGCATTTTGATTTTAGTTTTCTTGCTTTCATCGGCATTTATATAAGCTGCTTGAAGTCTTTTACCTTGTTCAAAAACAGGCTCAAAGAATTTCTTAATATCAGTGGGTGTAAGAGCTGAAAAGAAGAGGAGGAGGAGGAGGAGGAGGAGGAGGAAGAAAAGGTGGAGGAGGAGGAGGAGGAGGAGGTGGAGGAGGAGGAGGAGGAGGAGGTGGAGGAGGAGGAGATAGAAGAGAGGGAGGAGGAGGAGGATATATAATTTAAATCTGATGAAAAGAAGTTACAGAAGCTGGCAGTCACTATGGATGGAACCCAGAGCCACTGGCATAGCCATTGGCTGCTGAGCTATGACCACCAGACACTACCAGACCCTGTATAGAAGAAGATAAATCTTACCAGCATGAACATTCAGTTTGTGAAAAGTGTTTTTGATTTTCGCTTTCAGTACAGCAAGAAGAAGACTAGCTGTAGTCTGAGGGTAAGAGAAATAGAGAGAGAAAGTTATATAGTATACACCATAGAATAGGAAGTATTCGTAGTGGCTTTATTTTCAATATTTATGAGCAGACAGACTGTCTCTGTCTCAGAGGTAGACAGATGGACAGAGAGAGAGAGAGAGAGTGAGAGAGAGATAGATAGAGAGTGAGAGAGTGAGAGAGAGAGAGAGAGTAGTATTGACAGTAACTTACTTCTGGTGAATCAGTTGTCCTAGCTAACTGAAACACATCATCAAGAGAGGATGTGGTTTCTTCTTTTCCCTTATCACTTGATAATTTTAATAAAGCAACAGCAGGATTAGTAGCCATATCAAGAAGAAGAGTTCTGAGACGAGAATAGAAGAGACCGGACTCAGTAGTACTATCGGGAAGCTGCCCTAAAATTATAAGATCGCTAATTGAAACCTCTCGTCCAGAAGCGATAGCTTCAACAATTTCTAAACAAGTCTGGTAGTTATCAAGAGAGTCCTCTGCTTTGACACTCATGAGATCACGAATGGCATCTAATATCGTCCCTCTTTCCTTGTCCCAGAGGTGAAGTAGAGCATGACCCCACAGACGACTCAACATATCCACTAGAGCCGTTTTTCCAACTCCAGTCTCTCCTTTGATAATCACAGGTACACCACATTCATATCTCTCATGAATATTCAACATCTTAATAGTGTAGTCTAGTGTTAGTACATAGTTTGAGTCATCAATCACAGAGAGACGCTTTCCAGGCTCTGAAGGGAGACCTAGAGCTCGAGCTAGATGTTGATCTAATATTTTTCTGTCTTGAAGTTTACTAGAAAATAGAAATAATCTCTTATTTAACTATTTATAAAACACATTATGGTATTTAGTTAGTTTAATAAAACTAAACCTTTTTTAGTAAGTTTAATTAACTATTCGATAAGAGGGTTGTCTTCTATTGAAGGCCATACCCACTTAAAGAATTTCTCCTAGCTCTCTCGTTCCCGAATATGAAAAAATTCACATACCTTCCAGAATGAAGCTCAAAACCAATTCTCTTGTAGTTACGTCTATTTTCTTCTGGAAGGTTCTCCAAATGAAGAGACATCAGTCCAAAACTACCTCCTCCATCACGAAAATCATAAATGAGCTAAATAATTGTAATGTATAATGGTTACCATAGCAACAATTCAAATATCCCACTTTATCTACATGTACATGTATCTATCTATCTACCTTCTATCTATCTATCTATCTATCTATCTGTCTGTCTGTCTGTCTGTCTGTCTTGTTTGTCTGTCTGTCTGTCTGTCTATCTACCTTTCCATCTACTTATCTATCTATCTATCTATCTATCTATCTATCTATCTATCTATCTATCTATCTATCTATCTATCTATCTATCTATTTATCTACCTATCTATCTATCTATCTATCTGTCAATCTATCTATCTATCTATCTATCACCATACATGTACTGTTTGTCATACATGTATGTATAGTATTCGAGCATTTGTTTGTTTGTCTATCAGTCCAAACCTGTTGATGAGGTTTTTCAGACCAGTTTCTCTTAATAGCTGGATCACAGAAGTTGCTGACTTCCTCTATCATAGTTTTCATGAGAGTAGACCCCAATTGACGAGTATCAGTCCTGGTACGTGTATTATGTCCAGCCTCATCTTGTATGGGTTCTCCAATACCAGTATTATAATTGAAAGCTGGAAGTGAGTCTAGAAATTCACAACGCCTCTTCATGTACCTGTGATAATCATGTGATATATACTAATAGTCATGTGACCAGAAAATAAAATATGCATAACGAATATATTGTAGTATTAAATTTGAGCATGTGACAATCAGGTGACCTGATAAACAGCTTTTGTGTAATCTTGGTGTTCAATATGTGTTCTGGCATGAACTCCAGTAATAGAGAATGACAAGCTTCTTCTGTGAGGTCATCTTCTTCACTGAATTTAACTTTCTTGTTTAAAATAAAATGAGGCACTGAAATATGTGCTGGAGTCACTGATGAGGGGAAAAAGAAATGGTGTATATACGTATGTATGGATAGATAGATAGAGAGAATGGATAGAGAGATAAATGGATGGATGGATAGATGGATCGTTGGGTGGATGGGTGGATGGATGGATGGAGGGATAGATAGATAGATAGATAGATAGATAGATAGATAGAGGAATGGATGAATGAATAGTGGATGGATAGATAGATAAATGGATGGATGGATGGAGGGATAGATGGATGGATTAATAGATAGATGGGTGGATGAAACGATGGATAGATAGATGGGTGAATGGATAAATAGATAAATAGATAAATGGATGACTGAATGGATGGATGGATGGATGGATGGATGAATGGGTGGATGAATGGATGAATGGATATGGATGGATGGATGGATGGATGGATGAAGGAGTGGTTTAAACAAATGGATGGAGATAAATTGATTAACTAACTTTCCCTGTAAAGCCTATCAATTCCTTTAGTTCCTCCAATCCTGTAAGCGTTCAAGTATTTACATACCAGCTGTACATCTCGATCTACAGCATATGGAGTGGCCGGATGAATGACATGAGGAGATCCCAAGAGACCCAGTGTGGGTACCTTCTTACAAAACATATGTAAAGATTCCTCAGGTTTATACGTGTGATCTAGAGATGGTACTTCAATATATATGGCCCACTCTTGTCCTCCAGGAAGACGAAACGAAGCTCCGGTAGATGGGTCCTCAACATATCCAAGAACTAGAAAATTAAAGAAAAACCATCCTATAGTGTCCATGAGCTCTTTTAGATATAGCAGTTCTTTCTCGTCTTGTCCTGCTCCCTGGTACATCATTAAAGTGAAATTAAAGAAAACAGCACAGTCATTAGTATTATGAGGAAGAGTATTGAGACTTTTAATGGCATTAAGAGGAGTAAATGCTTCATTAACAGCTATTGTTAGACGAGCGGGACTCTGGTGTAACTGTTGACGAATATAGTGAGTCTTTCCATCTCCTGCATGACCAAATATGAGTTGTATACAAGAGAAGTCTGACGGCTTCAGAACTTTCCTTCTGAATATCCTTGCAGCATTATCGAATGATAAACTAGGACCTCCCTCCTGAAGAGTGGGGGTAAAGAAAATGACTTTAACTACCATATTAGGAAATCAGAATATTGGTGAGTACAGATTTTAGTGAATTTAACAATTTTTGCATAAAAATGATATATTGTTATTAGTGATGTATTGATAAGAGATTTTACTAATATTCTGGTATTGTTATTAGCGATGTATTGATAAGAGATTTTACTAATATTCTGGTATACTGATAATTACATTCCAATAATTGATACCATACCTCTACATTCTGTTTTGTGATTCAAAAATGAGCATTTTCTCAATAATTATGAGTATCATAAAAGTGATTAATGATATTATAATCACAAGAAATGACATTATTAGTACACTTACAATATCGGTTACATTCTTAAGAAATAACTGATACCAATACTAGAAATAACAGCTGATAATGACCGATTACCGATTACCGATTTTATAGCCAGTGTATCACTGGTCATTACACATAGAATGCATATTAGTACCATATTTGTTCTAATTATACAAATCATAGATCATGTATTAATCTAAAACCTTATGTTCTCGATATGTAATCCAGGGTACTTCTCGTAGTACTGAGGGGGAAGTCTCAATGAAATGAACTGTTGATATTGAATTTGATTCTCCAGATAACTTGTGATATTTCAGAAGTGACATTAATAACTATATAATAGATCAATGGATGGATCAATGGATCAATGGATGGATCAATGGATGGATGGATCAATGGATGGATCAATGGATCAATGGATGGATCAATGGATCAATGGATCAATGGATGGATGGATGGATGGATGGATGGATGGATGGATCAATGGATGGATGGATGGATAGATGGATGGATGGATGGATGGATGGATTATTGGATGGATGGATTATTGGATGGATGGATAGATAGATGAATGGATGGATAAATTGATGGTTGAATGAACGAATGGATTAATGATCGAATCTACCTCTTGAAGTTTAAAAGGTAGTTTATTGACTTGTAATATCAGATATGGTAGAGGATGATGTTTAACTCTCTCCATAAACATTTTTAATTCCTCTCGAGTTGTTGTGGGACGACAGTAAAACACTTCAAATGGTTCAGGAACTCCATCGAATAGTTCTGTTATAAGACAAAGTAATTGAGACTGTGTGTAGCCAGGAGCATAATGTAACTGATACATGCCTAGTACAGCACCTGGACAGAGAGAGACAGAGAAAGAGAGAGACAGGCACAGAGACAGGGACGGAGACAGACGTTCGTACATACATACATACATACATGTACATACATACATATATACATACATACACACATACCTGCATACATACATACCTACATACATACATACATACATACATACATACCTACATACACATACATACATACATACATGTACATACAATGTACATACATGTACATATATACATGTACATACATACATACATACATACATACATACATACATACCTACATACATACATGTGTACATACCTACATATATACATACCTACATATATACATGTACATACATGTACATACATGTACATACATACATACATACACATACATCTACATACAATGTACATACATGTACATAATACATGTACATACATACATACATACATACCTACATACATACATACCTACATATATACATACATACATACATATGTACATACATACATACATACATACATACATACATACATACATACATACATACATACATACATACATACATACATACCTACATACATACATACCTACATATATACATACCTACATACATACATACATACATATATACATACATACATACATACATATATGTACATACATACATACATACATACATACATACATACATACATACCTACATACATACATACCTACATATATACATACCTACATACATACATACATGTACATGTACATACCTGACGTAGTAGGAGAGAAAGGTGTTGTAGCAAAACGAGAAACATTAAAACTTTCTCTTCGACTACTTCTTTGTTTAAGAAGAAATGGTTTGAGATCTGGACAGCTGCATATCAGCTCAAGGAACTCTCCTAATAGCTGCATGGGTGTGTTGTCTTCTTGTAGATTCTCTTGAGTCTCTTTGATTGCTTTCTATAATGAGATGTTATTCAAAATTATTTATTAATATTATTTTGAATAATAAACACACCTGTATAACTGGTTTTAGTTTCCTGCGTACAACAAGATCATTTTCAAAAAGGAATGTGACTTCTCTTATAATTGCATCTAGATCAACATCAATATCATCAAGGAGTGAGTGAAGATGCAAGAGTTTGGGAACAGAAAAGAACAAAAGCCAGCTGTACTTTTGACGAAGAATTGATACCTTTTCTGTCCATTGAAGTAACGTCTGTTCAATTTGATCAACCTACGGAGGAAATGGTTAGCCAAGAAACACTATAAAATGAAATGTTCAGCAAATGTACTTACATACATGTACAAATGTACTTACATACATGTACATGTATAGTGACCATGATATCCATACATATATATGTAGTACATGTATAATATACATGTACAAATGTACTTACATACATGTATATATACTGACCATGATATCCATACATATATATGTAGTACATGTATAATACATGTACAAATGTACTTACATACATGTACATGTATACTGATCATGATATCCATACATATATATGTAGTACATGTATAATATACATGTACAAATGTACTTACATACATTACATGTATAGTGACCATGATATCCATACATATACATTGTATATACATAGTATAATATATATGTATAACTGTACTTACATACATGTACATGTATACTAACCATGGCATCAGCATCAGGTGCTAATGTATTACAGAGAAGGACGGGTAAGTTACGATATTTCTGATAATGAGGATGACCCAGTTCATGTAGCTTCATGAATAACTCCAATAGTTTATTGGCAGTCTGTGAGTATCAGAAAATATCCAAAAGTATACAAGAATATACAGCATGTAATTCAATGTTGCATATGGTTATTCTAATAATAGTAACTTGTAAATTGTTCAAATAATAGTAACAGGTATATTGTTCTATTAATAGTAACATGTAGATTATTCTATTAATAGTAACATAGATTTTTCTAATAATAGTAACATGTAGATTATTCTAATTATAGTAACATAGAGTGTTCTATTAATAGTAACATGTACATTATTCTATTAATAATAACATACATGTAGATAGTTCTAATAATAGTAACACGTAGATTATTCTAATTATAGTAACATGGGGATTGTTCTATTAATAGTAACATGCAGACTGTTCTATTAATAGTAACATAACTAATAATACTTACTGAATTAAGATGTAAGAAAAGTTTTATTTTATCACCACCTTCTTTCTCTGTGCCAAGAAAGCCCAATTTTCTCACAAAGTCAGCAATCTGTTCACTAGTCCATCTCTGTTCCACACTTCCCATTGTATTAGCAAAAGGTGACTCCTCCCGCTGTGTGTCAATCGTCATGGGTTGAGGAGATGGGTACACAACTGGTAAGGTCATTAATTTGGGTGTAGAATCAAGTTTCTCCTCAGATTCTTCGAGTGGAGTATTTGATGTAGTTCTTCGATGAGATCTGGCCCTCTGGAGAGATTGGTAGATCAAAAGGATATTGGACTGGTCATTGGACAACTGGAACTGGTACAGACCAGTGCTTAGTATATGTTCCAATTCATTTGCAACATTTTCTATAGTATCACCCTGTGAGAGAAATGGGCGGAGTCAATAAATTAATCATTGAAATAATAGACACCTAGACGACAAACAAACAGACAGACAATTAATTACATATTACACGATGTGTATTACCTCTGCTCTTGAAAACCAGAGTCTTATAAGTGTGATATTCTCATTTACAGTTTCAAGCTGTTTCAGGCCATGGGTAGTCTCAAGTTGAACTACCTTTTTCATCAGTTCAGTGAAACTGATATCTTGTTCCATGAAAGGAGCGATAAATTCAAAGGCAGCTCTCAAATGATTGAGAACATTCTCATCGTATTCTTCGTGCTGAAGTTGTGCAGTAATCAGCTGATATTGCTCCCGGAATATTGTCTGTCCTCGAGTACCTACAAACTGTTTATCACGAATGAACTGGTAAAAAGCTGCACTATCAGCAACAGCCGGGAAGAGATCAAGACAGTTGTAATTAGTACGTTCATCAAGACATAGTGCCTGCTTCATAAATCTCATCTTTTCCATGGCGTCTAATGGCGTTAACATAGCTCGGGACTTCTCGGGTTTGAGCTCCTCTACAATTATCATCAATTCTTTTAGGGTTTCATCCTCAAGACATTTGGTCAATCCATATTGATGACATACACTGTTTATCTTGTCAATATGATGTATGAACTGAAAGAGCTCCAACATACATCTTACACCTTCAAGACCTTCGCAATGATCGCGATTCATTTCCAAAGACTCTGAGAACCTTGTAAGAATACCAAACTCCGCTTTGGTGTCGAGACTTTCAAGTTGTAGAGCACCATCGGCAATTATATCGGAGTATGTTGCAGTACCTTTGACAACCTTTAACAGCAATGATTTCACAGCAAGTAAAGCCTTCTGTAATGTACTGATAGACACGCCCTCTTTGTCTCGAGTAACTGATTGGTCTCTTTTTGCAAACGACATAGTAGGCATAAAAGATGGCATAAGAGAAAACGATTTCTCTTTCTTTTGGGGAGAAGTAGCCGTTAGTTCCTGCAAGTGTTTTAGCATATGTTTCTCAAACATCACGCTTCCATGAAGATGAAAAAATACAAACATGTCCATGAGCTCAATAACGGGTTGTAGAAACAGGTATAACTGGTCAAGCAGTGACTGAAGATCATAAAGAGAGAAAGATTTTGTCAACATCAAACTGATATCTTGACCGGGTTCAAACACACCACTAGCAGAATGTGGTAGTACATTGTGTAGACGCTGCTCAATAGGAACTTTGTGCTCACCAGGAAATATAATTTTGTGGTACATTGCATCTTGTAACTCAGGAGTAAGACTGACTCCATATTTGTTCAAAAGCTCTGGTAAGGTACAGTACTTGACATCTGGGTTATTAGGAACATAGCGAAGCAAATACACATTAAGCTGCTCGAAGCATTGTACGAAAGTCTTCTTTACTTCCGATATATCGTGCATCTCCATGACATAAGAATTAGCACATACTGCTCGTCCAAGGGCATTGATGGGTACATTGTTACTAGCATACTCCAATATCTCGTCATAGTTAACTCTGTACTGTAGAAACTTAATCTGCCAGACACAGAGAATATCCTGTATGTGTCTCACCCAATTGAAGTACCTCTGTACATCTTCCCAAGGACAATTGTCAACCTCTTTAGGCATGTGTTCAGAGAGAAGGCACTGTTGACCATGCAACTTACGAGAATTACAGTATGTATTGAATATCACACCGAGTTGTGTAATAATATACTGTAAGTTATACACCCATTCAAATTTCTCAGCTGTGATGGGTATCTTTCCGCATCCTGTTGCAACCACACCCCAACAGAACTTCTGATGAGCGGATTGAGATGTAAACCAGGAGAGGTTTTGACATAGTGTGTTGACTGATAGGGTTAAGATATCTTTCAACTGTCTGTTCATTTTCTTCTCTGTCCCCTGTAATACTTTCAGTTCCGGAATTACTTCCTATAAGGAAAAGAAAAAATGGTTAGGAATCATAATCAGGAAAATGGTATAGGAATCAGGATATGTAAGCATAAAGGAATATTGACACACACAACTGAGCCACACAGACACATACAAACACATACACACAGACACAGACACAGACACAGACACACACAGACACAGACACAGACACACACACACAGACACACACACACAGACACACACACACACACACACACACACACACACACACACACACACACACACACACACACACACACACACACACACACACACACACACACACACACACACACACACACACACACACACACATACATACACACACACACACACACACATTTATACTGACCGACTGAAGTACATTTAGTACTATCCAATGAAACATGTACTGTTCATTATCAGTAACATATCCAAGAATATCCTGTATCTTATTCATAATGACAGGACGTAGGTTGTTCCTCTGAATATAGTCACGTAAAAAAAGGGAGAACTTGTCACCTACACGATTACCACCCTCTGGTATAGGTTCAGCATCAGCTGCAAATAGTAAAGGCACTTTCAATTGAAGAATATCAGGAATAAAGTCACCAGCTCGCTCATCTAATCTGTAGCGTTCAGCAACTGATTTTAAGAATTCCATTAAATGATTCTGAGGCTCTTCACTTTGGAAACTATGAGAATAAATAAATGTTAAACATACTGCAATACTCAGTATATTATAAGTATAATAGTATATTATAAGTATAATAGTAGTATATTATTTAATATATTATTAGTATATTATTAGTATATTATTAGTATACTTATTCTGCTGTATCTTACCGTTCCAACACAACATTAAAGAATTCAGTCCATGTAGCATCACTAATATTTACTCCACTAGGAATATGATACTGTTTCAAATAATCAGGTAGAAACTACAGTGATAGAATGGATGGATGATGGATGGATGAATAGATGGATAAATGGATGGATGAATGGATGGATGATGGATGGATGAATAGATGAAGAAATGATGGATGAATAGATGAAGGAAAGATGGATGATGGATGGATGGACGAATAATGAAAGGATGAATGGATGAATGGATGAATGGATAGAAGGATGACTTCACTCACTGTAATTGGCCATATTCTAAATGATTTGTAAAGAAGAAAGAACATCTGTACTGTGAGATTAGGAAAACTGTTTTTAGTCTCCTCTAGGATTAGTCTCACAATGTGATTTCTAAAGTTGTTATCGGCAACTACACTTCCTCTCTTGGGAGCTAAAAACTTTTTGAGGAGAAGGTGAGCATTTGGTTCAGTAACACGAACGGTACTCAAAAGAAGTTTCATCCAGTTAAAGCATTCATCTCGAAAGTCTTTATGCTGAGGACCTTTGTGCCATCCTTTATGGTTCCACAATTCTTTCATACCATCCAAAAATGAGATACCCTGGGAAGAAATGATGTAATAGATGTCTGGACTATGAAATATTGATGTATAGATACATGTAGATAGATAGATAGATAGATTTTTAAATAGACAGACAGAAAAAGGACTTACTTCATCAATCACTCCAAGTACAGTTCCTTCTACACTTGCTTTACCGACATTAGTTCGATCAGGAGATTGGAGAAATGGTGTGAAATGAGCTCGTAAATTCACTATTATATGAACGAGTAATTCTCTATCATTCTGAATGAAACTCTCTAGAGACAGTATCATATCTCTGAGTAAATAATAATAATAATAATATCGACAAAAATAAACAAATAATAATAACAAATTAAACAATACAACATAGTAAACAACATATAAACAGTAAACAATGACACAAATAAACAGTGTATGATGACACTGTAAATAAACAACACAAATAAATAATAAACAACACAAACAATAAACAACACAAATAAACAACACAAATAAACAATAAACAACACAAACAAACAACACAAATAAACAATAAACAACACAAATAAATAATAAACAACACAAATACACAATAAACAACACAATAAATAATAAACAGCACAAAGAAATGATAAACAACACAAATAAACAATAAACAACACAAATAAACAATAAACAACAAATAAACAGTACACAATAACACTAAATAGTATGTAATAGTACACATTTACAATAGCACTATAAATAAATAAATAATAATAAACGATAGAAAACAATAAACAATAATATACAACATAAACAGAAATAAACAGTAAACAATTATATAACAAATTTGTTCTTACCTGACATGTGAGAGAGGTCTAATGAAATTTTCATCAGCTAGGAATCGTGATAAATGATAAGTGGTGAATTGTAGCTCAACTGGTAATTGCAACATGGTAGAGAAATGTAATCCTAATTTAAAATCCTCTATGATTTCTCGTCTCATGACTGTCTTACGACTAACATGAGACTATGAAAAGATGAAGGTATTATATAATAACAAATGTACAAAGAGGTGAGAGAGAGACTTACTATCAGCAGATCATTATCCCATATTCCAGCTTCAATTCGTGTAGCCATACCTTTCTCACCAAGACACTTCAAATATACTGATACTACAATAGAAAAACATCAGTCAACTTATACAATTTATAATTACATTAATCAGTGTTTCCCCACAGGATAAATATTAAGAATGGGGACTTTGGGGAGTGCATCAGTGGTACATGAATTTGGTCAACAATGTTCAATCAATGTTATAAAACAATGTATTTCAGTATCCATTTCAAAAGTAAAGGGTGTGAGAGCGCCATGGAACCACTCTTTAGGGGATACACAGCATTAATGTCGTGGCATTTATTGTCACTCACTCCATAGTATTCTACAGTAAAAGAATCTCTTTGTTGCACTGTTGCCAGGACGACTGTTCTTAATTTGTGTTGATAATGACATGAAATCACGACAAGCTGTTGCTAATAGTTGAAACACACTTGTGTTAGCAACTTCTGAACCAAACATGATATCAAAATCCTTTCTATAAAATCACAAGAATGAAGAGAAGAGAGAAGAGAAAGAGATTCAAAACTAACAGGATGTTGAATCATACATTCTTACTTCTGTATGAATGTCTGTAGTGTCTCTGCTACTTGTTGAGGAGGTAGCATCTCAAACATATCAATACATTTAGTGGTAAACCCTGGTAACTCATCACATTCATATAATGAACGAAATCTACGATGGACATATGTATGTATGTATGTATATATGTACGTATGCATAAATGTATGTATGTATGTATGTATATATGTATATATGTATGTACATGTATTTATGTATGTATGTATATGTATATATGTATATATATATATATATATATATATGTGTGTACACGTGTATACATGTATGTATGTATGTATGTATGTATGTATGTAATATGTATGTATGTATGTATGTATGTATGTATGTATGTATGTATGTATGTATGTATGTATGTATGTATGTATGTATGTATGTATGTATGTATGTATGTATGTATGTATGTATGTATGTATGTATGTATGTATGTATGTATGTATGTATATACGTATGTATGTGTATGTATGTATGTATGTATGTATGTGTTTATAATAATTATAATTCTTAGTTTACTTTTTAAGTCGATATGCCAGAACAAGAAAGAATGGAAACTCTTTACTAAATGAGGACTCAAAGTACCGTAAAAACTTCTTAATGACTTCATTAACCTGATTAGCATCTGCTTTGCCCTGTGACAATTAGATAGATAGATAGATAGATAGATAGATAGATAGATAGATAGCTAGATAGATAGATAGATAGATGGATATGGATGGATAGATAGATAGATAGATAGATAGATAGATACATACATACATAAATAGATAGATAGATAGATAGATAGATAGATGGATAGATAGATAGAAAAATAGATAGATGGAAAGACATACATTAAATTAATGGACTATTCTTTAATAGCACTTCCATGATGTTTCCAAAAACAAACAGACAACTAGTGTTGTCTTAGCTAACTATAACTATAACTAAAACCCCTTTTAGTAAGGTATTGTGACTTTTAGTTAACTAAATTACAAGTCTATTGCAATAACTACTCTGAATGAAAAATTGCCAAATAATGGTTAGTTAACTAAAATTGAAACACTTTTAGTAAGCCCGATATAATTATAGTTAATCATAAATAAAATTTTGAGAAACTAGTCAAACTATAACAACACTCTAGTGTCGAGATAAGTCTGTATGTAATACCAACAAAGACACTTACATGTACCACTTTTTCATATTGAGTGAAGTTGGACATAATAACAGTGAATAGTCCTGCATCACTACTAACTGGTACCATTTTATCTCCCTCAAACATTACTTTCTTTATCTCAGTTTTCAGATCAAATACAGGACGACTTCCAAATAATTTAGTTAATCCAAATCCACCTGGATAAAACGACAATCAGTAATATGTCATATGTCATATTGACTAGCGGAGGATGAGTTGTTAGGTTGCGCAATCATTTGGTTATATCACCATATCACAATCATTTATGTCACAATAAATCGTATCATCACCTTATTTAGAATATCACCATCGATTCACCAATATTCCAAACATAATATTATTACCATTTACTAACATAACATAATTATATAAATTAGCTTTCACACACACTACTGAGGCTGTCCCTTAGGAGGTGAAACAATGGTAACTAAGCTGTTTGTGTTGTGTTTCTACTTATTTGAAGTATATATTACATAATTGTATGCACTGTTTACTTAATCCAGTACATATAATCACACCATATAATGTCAACATTACTCAACCAACTCTACCAGACATCTACACGTAACTCCAGGTTAGTTAAAATTGCTTTTCTTAATATAATTTTAACAGCTGCATCAGCCATTTTATCATGTACTGTACCTAAAAGGTCACTATGTTCAATCCATTGCTTCATTATTGTGTTATAGTATAATCATGTATTAACCTTATGACATTAAACTATATACTATATTACATATAAAGTCATCACAACCTAATTTGAGGTCATCGTGAATATGAACAGACTTTATTTGGAATTGTAACTGTTGCCTTCAGATATTAGCATGGTAAAATTGGTAACACTTATATAGTGACATCAATAACACATGTAAATCATATGTACACATGTACTAAACAAATAACTACATGTACATGTACATGTACATGTAGTACTAACTACATGTACATGTATAACATGTACATATTACATGTACAAACATGCGCTAACATCTTATATAGTGACATCAATAACACATGTAAATCATATGTACACATGTACTAAACAAATAACTACATGCACATGTACATGTAGTACTAACTACATGTACATGTATAACATGTACATATTACATGTACAAACATGCACTAACATCTTATATAGTGACATCAATAACACATGTAAATCATATGTACACATGTACTAAACAAATAACTACATGCACATGTACATGTAGTACTAACTACATGTACATGTATAACATGTACATATTACATGTACAAACATGCACTAACATCTTATATAGTGACATCAATAACACATGTAAATCATATGTACACATGTACTAAACAAATAACTACATGCACATGTACATGTAGTACTACATGTACATGTAGTAATAACTACATGTACATGTATAACATGTACATATTACATGTACAAATATGCACTAACATCTGTATATTACATGCAATAATATGTGCATCACATGTCATTATATATATATAATATTTGACTTGTAGTTGATCTAATCTTCACCTTTGGTAGAATGAGATTCACTCTTTACTGAAGGTGTGTTCTGATCAATCTCTAACACTGCTGTCTCAGAGTCTTCACCTAATACAGCGAGAGGTATGGCCTTTGAACTAACAACTTCTAATCTGTAAATATGAGTACATACATAATTACATACATACATATTACATACATACATACATACATACATACATACATACATACATACATACATATATACATACATACATACATACATACATACATACATACATACATACATACATACATACATACATACATACATACATACATATATACATACTAGATGCATACATACATACACACACACACACCGTGCAAACATGTCTTCATCTTCAAATTGTTCTTGTAAACAGTCTAACAGAGTATCTCCATCACTACGAGATAACACAGCAACAAGATACTGTCCAATATTCTGAAGAGAATTGGCCACTTCTTTAGAGAGGATGAGACTCTCTTCAGTATTAATAATTACCACAGCTTTAGCATAAGTAGACTTGTACTCGTCAATAAAAGCACGAAGGTCCTCACCTTCCTGTAGCTCATGTATTCTGATATGACTACCTTCAATATGATATGGTGTTAATAACTGCCAGTCAACAACATTGGGTTGGGTCTTGTAGACAATTGCTGGAGCATAACTGAGGGTTTTGAATGGAAGGGTCTGGGATTTTTGTTTCAATTGAAATCCTTGAGGAATACAAAGAAGAGAAAGAGAGAGGAATGGAATGTGGGAAGAGAGAGAAAGGGGGGGGGGGGGGGGGGGAGTTAATTACAACAACAATCAGCCACACCCCTTAACTGACAATACATTATAAGTAATTAGTACTATAATTATTATATAATTATTCAATTATAATCAAAATTGTATTATAATAATTATATAATTAATCAATTATAATTAAAGTAGTATTATAATCATTACACAATAATAATTATAATTATACTACACGTAGATTAAGATTTCTTGATGTAACCATTTTGCTACTATAAATAGAAACGTGTCCGTTTCTATATATAAAAAAACTTTTCAAAAAATGAAAGAGTATGTAGGGATATATATCAAAACGGAAAAAGCACAGGAACAAGATGGACAAAATGAAATACCACTTCCACATAACAACCGTACATAAGTATCACTTCTTTGTGTTTTGCCTTTACTTAAGTTGTCTATACTTATGTAGGGTTGTTATATGGAAGTGGTATTTCATTTTGTTGCCAAAGCCATCTTGTTCCTGTGCTTTTTCGGTTTTGATATATATCCCTTATAAAACCACACCCATCACTAACAATGATACTGCATGGAATAATTATTTAACGATGATTATAATGATATTGTAATCCCGCTGAGGTTTCATGAAGAAACACTCCATAACAGTTAGACTTGTATGCATTGTTTATGTTCTATACTACACACACACACACACACTCTCGGCCCCAAACAAATACATTCATATAGTACATGTATTTAGTTACATATATTGTATAGCACAATATTAATTTACTATCAGTAGTACACAAAGCAAGGCTTCTGTAACTCACCATTGATTACTGAACGAGGAATCAATGGAACAGGTTTATCAATATCTTCTACTTCCAACTCAAGAGGAGGATCTTTGAGACTGTTCTCTGGTGTCTCTTCAGCCATCCTCGCAAGGGATCTTTGCTAACTCCAATATACCAAAGAAATGAAGCTAGGAGATTTGCAGATTATCAAATCAATAAAAATGTTGTAAAAGATAAGAGGTAGGGAATTTCCCACACGTGTTGCTTGACAAGATCACATGATAACATGATAAGGCACTTCCTAAACAATATTCATTAATTGACTGTAATTATTATTTATTAATTATTTTTGCATTTCAAAATAGTGAAATAGTTATCTGAAATTATTATTATTATTTATTGATCAACATTCAATTGTCTATCTGTTAACTTGATCTGTTCTCCAGACTTAAAAGCAGGCATGCCCAAATAAGGGCAACTAGCACATCTAAATGCATCTCCAAGGTAACACTAAAACAATAGATACAATAATAATTATCATAGTATTTGACAACCATCTATCATGCTATAATATTCGTTACCACTTTATCCAATCACCACTATACCGCTATACCACTATATCCAATCACCATTATAACCACTATACCATTATACCACTATATCCAATTACCATTATAACCACTATACCATTATACCACTATATCCAATCACTATTATAACCACTACACCATTATACCACTATATCCAATCACTATTATAACCACTATACCATTATACCATTATACCAATAACTATTATAATCATTGTGGGACAAGCCTTAGAGCAAGATCACATAAAAAAGTGTGGTTATAAGACAAGGTTGTGAGCAACTGTGCATTGCATTACAATCCAATCACCATACAATCTACACCACTAAGTATTAGATATCAGGAATTTTATTACGGGTTCCTGATTATAATATTTGATCAACAATACATACATTATATAATAATCACATCACCTGATTATCATTAATTATTAATAATGATCAGGTGATGTGTGCTATTGTACATACATTTCCACATGATGAGGTTACAGTTCTTATTGGTTGAGAAGATGAGTCATCAGTAAGCTGTTCAGCTAAACCACATGAACTATTAGAGAGAGAGAGATACACCACATGAACTAATAAAGAATATAGACATTAGAGAGAGAGAGAGAGAGAAAGACAGCTGTACCAATTTTTACAAGCTTTTCGTTTCCCACTGTTTAGACCACAACTACCTGTTTAGATAATGAAATAGGATTTATAATTATATTACAAGATTTAGTTCATACTTTTTAATGATTCGGGATTGGGTCTGACTAAATCTTCTTCTAATAACAGAGTATCTGAATCCATTAAATCCTGGAGAGGCAAATAAATATCTATCTATCTATGCGACCATCCATCTACCCATAAACTCAGCTGTTCATCCATCCATTTGTCTAGGCATTCATCCATCATCCATCCATCAATCCATCTATCATCCGTCCGTTCGTTCATCCGTCCGTTCATCCATCCATCATCCATCCATCCATTCATCCATCCATACATTCACCACTCCATCCATCCATCCATCCATCTTTCCATCTATCCATCCCTCTATCCGTCCATTTCTCACTAAGTCATCATCCATTGTGTCATTTGCTGATAGTGACCAGATTTGAGCAACATTTGAACTACTAGATATAGATTGTTGTTGAGTTGAGATTCTGGAACCAAAAGAAAGAACAGTACTAGCACCTGTTTCATAAGAGGGAGTCTTTGCTTGTATCTTAGAAGAGAAAGGGAAGGGAGGAGGAGAAGGAGGAGGAGGGAGAGGAGGAGGAGAGAGAGGAGGAGGAGGAGAGGGAGCAAAGGTGAAGAAGAGAGAGGGTCAGCTTATGTTATTTATTACAGACATTACTACTCTTACAGTTGCTATGGAAATTTCTTGTCTGGTGATATTAACAATAGATTCTCCTAATATATGTAACACAGTTTGATCAGCTAATATGAGAGGTGATGACTAAAACCAGAAATACTTTAATATCATTGATAGTACAAGATGGTTATACTGTATATTACCTCCTGTACATTTATGAAACCAGAAAATTTGAGAGCTGATATTAATTTATCACGAGATCGTAACGGTGGAAGTGAAACTGTAATATAATTGTACACATTATTACATACAAACATACATGTAATTACACATACATACATACATACATAAATACATACATGTAGTTACATACATATTATACATAATTATACATACATACACATATACTTTAATATACAGAATACATAATTATTCATAAAATTGATGTATTATTTACCATTTAAAACTACAGGTTCTTTAATAGTGAGTATTCCAGACGGTTTCATAACTCGAGCTATCTCCTCTAATAACTCATTACTATGAATAAACGATACCGGAGGAACAACACCACATAATACAACATCAAATGTTGACTCTGGATAACAAGCTGTAAGAATAATAAACAAAATGTCCTATGATCGAAGAAAATGTAACATGATCATATACATACCCATTGTCAATCTTTCGACATGTTCCAACGAGACCTCAGCTTCTTGCGAACTCCATTCTTCTTTTAATTGTATTAAGACAGGCTGTAGATTCTCAGGGGCACATCCTCCATGCCATAAAACCAGTACCTTCTTTGCCATCACTTTTACAATCAGCAAATACTAAACCACACCCATTTAAAAATTACTAAGCATAAGGTTACCCTTGATTAATTAGAATAATATATACGGTATATCACATGGAACAAATTCAAGTGTTGTCAAGAAGACTAAGAGTACCTCCTAATGTACAAGAGAAGTCATGTGAATATTTAAGACTTGCAGAATTAAAATCATCAGCTGGAATACAACCATCTTGTCTTGCAGCTGTATGTCTGGAACTAGCATGTACAGTGTATGGAGAACCAGTTGATAAAGTGGGTGTGACTAATTAATAATAGTTATATTATTATAATACATATATTCTACATTTCAGAAACAATTACAGAAATTAAGTGGAGTCCAATTGAAAATATATAACAATTCATTTCAGATAATTGAGAAGGTATTGAAAATAGAAAGTCGTGGTACTTTGCAGAACTTAGCGATTAGATTTGGATACCCGGAGTCTAGAGGAACTGCTGAGGAGATTCTATCAAAGTAAATAAAAGAATGAGATCTTTGTATTTATAATTACAGTTATTATGTGCATCAGGAGTCCATAATTAAAAAAAAACTTAAAGGGAAGGAGTGTGAATCGCCCACGTTGTAACGAGCTTTTGTATCAGCGATGTCTCACTAGCGGATATACTATTTTTAGAAAGATGCTTGGCCACGTGGGCCAGAAATGACCACACCTCCACGAAAACATGGCTTTTGTTTCAACTCCACGAAGGTCACCTAGATTGGCTGCTATCGTTCTAATTCTATCACACACACTAGCAAACACAACCACTCCAATTAGAGATCGTTTACGAGAGGCGACAAGAAGTACTCCTATTTTAGGAGAAACGAAGCGTTTTATTGATCTTGTATCTTGGAGGTGCAATCATTCTGCTGGCCAAGCACTTTCTAAAAATAGTATATCCGCTAGCGAGACATCGCTGATACAAAAGCTCGTTACAACGTGGGCGATTCACACTCTTTCCCTTTAAGTTTTTTTTTTAATTATGGACTCCTGTGTGCATGTAAATCTACACATGTATGTTATGTACATATGTACATGTAGTACGTTATGTACATATGTACATGTACATGTAGTACGTTATGTACATATGTACATGTACATGTAATACGTTATGTACCTATGTACATGTAGTACGTTATGTACATATGTACATGTAATACATTATGTACATATGTACATGTAATACATTATGTACATATGTACATGTAGTACGTTATGTGCATATGTACATGTAGTACGTTATGTACATATGTACATGTAATACATTATGTACATATATACATGGATACATATTGACATATGCTACATGTACAGGTATGTTATGTACATATGTACATGTAATACATTATGTACATATGTACATGTACAGGTATGTTATGTGCATATGTACATGTAGTACGTTATGTACATATGTACATGTAATACATTATGTACATATATACATGGATACATATTGACATATGCTACATGTACAGGTATGTTATGTACATATGTACATGTAATACATTATGTACATATATACATGGATACATATTGACATATGCTACATGTACAGGTATGTTATGTACTTACATATGCTAACTGTGCATTCTTTTCAGTTATCAGAAACATCTTTCTATGAAATTCACTGAAGCTCAATATCAAGCCATTGATTTCACTAAACCCCTTTATCCTACAGCTGCTTTATACACAGCATGTCGGTATGTATTGTACATGTATATATATACCTATAGTATTATCAATACCTCTCAGGTTGTTGAAGATTCGTTGTGATAAAACAAAATTTATCAGTTCAGCTTCTGTAAACAAGTCAATGTTTCAATCTATTCATGAAGAAATGAACAAATGTATACCGGAATCACTAAGTGAGGCCACTGGGTGGATCCCTATAATTACGATTTGTAATTGAATCCCTAAGTGAGGCCAGTGAGAGGATCCCTATAATTACGATATGTAATTGAATCCTTAAATGAGGCCACTGGATGGATCCCTATAATTACGATATGTAATTGAATCCCTAAGTAAGGCCACTGGATGGAGTGATAATATACTCTTGGTATTATAAACTATAATTATTAATTATTATAATTTTACAGAGAAACAAGACATCAAGAAAGTGAAAGCAAAGAAACCGAGTTTGAATAAGAAAGAGGAAGATGATGATGCTATCTTTGAGGAGGAAGAAGGTACATAATATGTATTTATAAATTATACATTATCATGAAAGCTTTACAATTAGTTATATATCTGTAAAAATGTTTTATAACTTCAACCAATCACTATTCGATCTAAATTTAGTATGCAAGAACAAATAGCTATTATTTCTTTAAGATACTAAAGTTTGTTAAGCTTCCCTCAAAATACATTTTCACTGATCCAGTCATATAGGTATTGGTCTTGTTATTCATCTATAATTACCTCTTATCACTTCCTTCATTCAGAGGATGATGATATAGTAATCTTTTCTGAAATTCCATCTCACATTCAAAATGAGTCGTGGGATACCAGATGGCTCTCAAACCCATTTCGAAAAGACTATGTTATTTGGAAAGAGAGAATAATAACAGATTCAAAAAAACAATTAAAATATAATTCAAAAAATTAAATGAAAATAAAATATTTACACAACACAAAAATTTAAAACATTATAATATTCTACACTGTGGTATTTAATGATGTTGAAGATGATAGGGGTGTGGTTTCACTGTCTGAAGTGTCATTAAGCATTGTCTCTACCCAAACTAAACTATCATACTTTGCTTGGAAGCCTCCAAACTCTTCAGGAAGGTTGTCCATGTTGAAGTTTTCTTCGAGCTGTTCTCTATCCCATCCAAGCATATGAATCTATAATGATAATAAGATATATATATATAATTATATATATATATCCTAAATGAAATGTACTATAATATGTATTGTACCTGACATAATTAAATTTACATACTATCACTGTACTTCTATTGGCTATATATAGTGTTGTGAGTGAAGCACACTTTACTTTGAAGTTTGAATGTACTATACACACAGTATTACACATAGTACAACATACAAGTGTAAGGGAATTCACACATTACAGTACTATAGAAGTACAGTTGACTATCATCTTATTAAAGTGTAGCTCCCATAATAGTAATATACATTATATACACAGAACCCAGTATAGTGTATTTTCAGTATCAAGTGTTGTTTGTTAGTGTTAATAATCTTTTATTTATAATGAACTATATTATAACAGATAGTTATTACAGTATACTTTTATTTCCTCACAATGTCTTACTAGAAGGGGATATTAGTTACCATAGTAATATTTAAGTTCACACACTGTCTACATTAATAGTGTATCACTTGGCATACAGCCACTTAGATGATAGCATATTAGTTACCATAGTAATATTTAAGTTCACACACTGTCTACATTAATAGTGTATCACTTGGCATACAGCCACTTAGATGATAGCAACATGTAGATTACTAAGTGATAGCATCACTTAGTACTACTTACCCTGCTGTTCATTTTCTCTGAAAGTAATCTGCTGACTATAGCCATCACAAAACTTATATACCAGGGCTGATTCAGAACAAACACTCCTTTGAAACGAGCTGGAAATGCATTCTATGAGAAAGAGGGGGTGTTGTTTTGTATGTGACATTGAATGGATTAATGCCAAAATATTGTTTATATTTATGTAGTGAGATACAACATACACTGAAATGTGTAAGGATGTAAAGTCATGCACCATTATACAGATACTACATCATATACACACAATGTACATACATAGGATAACAATCATACATACATACATACATACATTACATATATCATATGTATGTACATATATCAATACATACATATATAATATACACATATTAATACATACCAGTACACATGTACACAATCAATGCATACATGCATATATCAACACATACATACATATATCAATACATACATACATATGTACACTGGACATACACAATTATACATACATAATTATGTACATAATACATTATCACCGAACACACATAGGAAATACACCTTTCTTATCACCTTTTCCTTTTCATACATACATACATACATACATACGTACATACATACATACATACATACATACATACATATATACCTACGCACATACATACGTACATACATACATACATACAAACTTATATACATGTTATATATATTATATCAGCAGTACATCAATATACATACATTATGAATTAATATATCTATGCATACATACATGTATGTATACCTGTACAAGAGAAGACATCAGTTGAAAGTACCAAGGTCTAATACATCTCGCTTGATATAACGAGAAGTTATTAAAATCAGCTATTAATACTATTCCGTTGATTTGTGTTTCCACACTGGTAATGAGATATTCCAACTGCAAAATCATTGCTCTCAATATATCCTCTAAGCTATGAGCTTCAGGATTCCATCGACCAGGGAATGCAACCATTACAGCTCTACCATTGATGTCTCTGTGAGGTAACCCACCTATTATTCCAGCTTCCCAGATGTGTCTTACACTTTCTGGTGTAAGATCTTGAAACAGTGAAGGATTTTCTTTTCTGAAACGATAATATCCAGAGTATACAGACATAGCTCTAGGTACATCAAACTTTTTGCAACGCAAGAATCTCAACAAGAAAGCATCTTCTTGGATTTGCTGGTCGTTTTCACTACTCAATCTTCTACGAATTTCTGTTAATGACTCTCTCCGAGAAGATGGCGTCTCGTTCAACTCTTTAGAGGCTACAGCAGCCAGTTCAGGAGGGATACAACAGGTAAGGGAGTCTTTGAGAGTTCCAGCCATCTCTATCGGTATTCATTGATGTGAATATTCAGTACAGTTTATATAGGAACAACACGTGCTTATGATGCATACTTATATGGTATTTCTGTTATTACAACAACTTCAGACTTTCAGTTGAATGTAGATATACAGAAAAATACAACTCCATAGTTCTAAAGTTTAGTGAGATAATCAGATCTATCTAAATTATTAAATGCAAGTAGGAGTAGTCAGTAGTGGCCCATGACCCCTCTCCTGGGGTCTGGCCCCCAAATATTCTACTATCACCTCTGATGCAGACGCACCTTGTAATTCTGTTCCTGCACCCTCGCTGTGGCCTGACAGCCATGCAGTACTTTACCCCCAATCATTTTCAAGTTCCTACTCCGCTGTCCATGTAGCCACTCCCATTCTACTACAGGTCTGACTACACGAGATGTCATTGATAATCAAAAGTCACTTAAATCGAGGAAATAGACTGTTAGTTAGCTAGTCGTAATGTGATTGGTCAGATATGATGTTGTATTAATTATTATAATTGAAGTGATAGATATACATGGAGTATATGAATTTAAAATGTTTTTTATTACTCAATTCTTTCAGCGATAGGATCAAATTCATGACCACAAATATTGAGTTTATACAGCAGACCCTTTCTGCGATTACCGGAACTAATAGTTTTAATAAACGCAGGATGAGAACCTACTCTAAAATGATTTTCAGCTCCATCCTCCACAAACTCACCCTATCAAATGAAAATAGATTGTTTCATAGAATAGTTTTGTAAATAGAACATTATTTTGTGATTCTCTTCTGTGAAGAAGTAACCTAGATACTAGGGTAATATAGCTAGAAACATGAGTAATGAAAGCACCAAAATATTATATTTGAGCTTTATATGCATGTCACATGATATGTCACATGATGTGTCACATGAAATGATCAAAATAATATATTCAAGCTTAATATTATGCATAATTATTATGATGTAGACAATTTATGCATAAGTCACATGATGAGTCACATGATGTACATGACACCTGAAATGAGCAAAATAATATATTAGCTATGTATATATTTGTTTTTGTATAGACAATTTATGCATGAGTCACATGATGTGTCACATGATACATGTGTGTGAATATGTGAAACATGTACTTACAACTGTATTCATTTTCTGTCCATCTACATAAACCTCCAATGTTTTAGTATCTATAAACTTGTTTGAAACTGGTTTATAAAACAGGTTACACATCATCCCATACCTATTACTATTCTGTGTTCTTCTCCATTCAGTACTGCATACCAAGTTCTATTCTGTTTATTCTGAGCTTTTACGAACTGTTCTAAACTCTTACCACCCACCTCAATACTGTAGACAAAAGTTAAAACCTCACTCTCAATTGTAATAGTAGCTGATTGATTGGAAACTTTGAAATTTTCAGAGCCAATTAAATTGAACATCCAATTTTTACGAAGTACCTACATACATACAAACATACATACATACATACATACATGCATACATACCGTAGTATGGGTAATTTTCAGAGGTGCAAAATTTCGCGTTTTTATAAATTAGCTTTTAGAAAAAAATTTAAAAATTTTAATTTTCGCGATTTTGGAATTTTAGCAGTACGACTGTACTGGTTAATTACGTGTGCGGGCAGCAAATAATTTCGCGAATTTAGATCTGATAGCGAATAACGCGAAATTTTGCACCTCGTGAAATAAAGCCATACTACGGTACATACATACCTACATACATAGATACCTACATACATACATATTTACATACATACATACATACATACATACCTACATACATACATATATACATACATACATACATATATACACATGTATGTACTCATTACATGCGTACTTCTTCTCCATCAACACGAACAACTCTTTTTCCTGTAGTAGCTCCATGTTCAAATTGAACTGTATGTATGCCATCTGGTAGATGTATTTTCCATTCACCAACTAGATCAGGACGTGCAGACATGCCCACAAGGTGTTGTTTATCAGTTGCTGTAGAAGTGGAGTATAAAGGGTTAATAATAAAACATATTTTTAACCCCTTTTGAAGATGAGTGGAGAGGAAGATAAATACTCTGTTTTGTTACCAACCTATGAAGAGAGAGAGAATCTTCCATTAGTAATATGGCTACTGGTGAAACACTTTGAAAACAGGTAACTACCATATTACTAGCTAACAAAACTGAGTCATATCTTTAGTTATGTACATGCATGTATATATATAATTATACATGTACATATGTTATATGTTGTAGTGGACACAAATATGAGGTGATTATTATTGATGATAATAGTCCTGATGGAACTCTTGAAGTTGCTAAACAGTTACAAGAAATATATGGAGAAGAGAAAATTGTGAGATAAATACATACAAACGTATATACATACGTACATACATAAAAATACATACATATATACATACATATATACATACATACATACATACATACATACATACATACATACATACAGGTATTACGTCCACGTGCAGCAAAACTAGGTTTGGGAACAGCTTATAAACATGGTATAGGTCACGCTACTGGTAACTTCATTATACTAATGGATGCTGACTTATCTCATCATGTAATGTTTGTTAAATGAAGTAATCGAATACTAACATAGTATATTTCAATACTAGCTAAACTATTATTCACCCTTAGACCCTCTGTTATTCACCATTAGACCCTCTGATAATCACCTTTGAACTGTCCATTTGCCATTAGACCATATAATAATCACCATTGACCTGTCCACTCACCATTAGATCCTATAATAATCTCCATTCACCATTAGACCCTCTGCTTTAATAATTACTCACTATAGGACCCTCTAGTTTAAGGAAATGTCTTTAATCATGTATAAATGAATATGACCCAGAGATGAAAAATAAGCAACTAGAGGGTCCTAGGTTGAATCACTATAAACTAAAGTGTTCTATGCCTTGCTCCCCTACATCTGGTATATTATAATATTAACATGTTTAATTATTTCTCTTCAGCCGAAGTTCATTCCAGAATTTATTGAGAAACAAAAGGAAGGTAATTATGATATAGTTACTGGTACTAGATATTCACAAGGGGGTGGAGTCTATGGATGGGATCTTCGGAGGAAACTTATCAGTAGAGGAGCTAATTTCTTAGCGGATTTTATGTTGCGACCTGGAGCATCAGACCTGACTGGAAGTTTTAGGTAACTAATTCATAAACACATGTACATGTATATATGCATGTATGTATGTATGTGTGTGTGTGTGTGTCTATGTAACTATGTATGTATGTACGTATGTATGTATGTATGTATGTATGTATGTATGTATGTATATATGTATGTATGTATGTATGTATGTATGTATGTACATGTATGTATGTATGTATGTATGTATGTATGTATGTACATACGTATGTACATATGTATGTATGTATGTATGTACATATATGTATGTATGTATGTATGTACATATATGTATGTATGTATGTATGTACATATGTATGTACTGTATATATCTCTCCCTATGTAGATTATATAGAAAAGAAGTACTTGAGAATTTGATAAAATCTTGTGTCTCAAAAGGTTATGTATTTCAAATGGAAATGATAGTGAGAGCAAGAGAACATGGATATACCATAGGAGAGGTAATAGATACCACCATAATTACATCACATGATTTAATGATGACATCATATTACATCACATGGTTTTGATACATCATGACATCAGATGATTAACAAATTACATCATATGACATCACACGCGATTTCATTACATCATATGACATCACAGTGATTTCATTACATCATATGACGTCACACATGGTTTATGATTACATCATATTACATCACACATGGTTTATGATTACATCATATTACATCACACAGGTTCCCATATCATTTGTTGACAGATTATATGGTGAGTCTAAATTAGGAGGAACAGAAATAGTCTCATATGCCAGAGGTCTTCTTCATCTCTTTGCAACTACTTAAAATATTAATTTCAGAAAACATGTAAGAGTACTATAATTACATGTATTATCTATAATTAGATGTAATATTCATAATATTATCTATAATTACATGTAATATTCATAATTACATGTATTATCTATAATTACATGTAATATTCATAATTACATGTATTATCTATAATAATTACATGTAATTAGATGTTATTGTGTTTTCATTCAAAGATGGCCATAGTTATACAATATGATTCACTGCTCACATTTCAAATTGCACAGGAAGCCATTCCATATCTACATGTATTATGGACTTCAAAAATAAATTGCTTTAATAAACAGCGAAATAAAAAAAACATGATTTTCACAAATTTCTTTTCTATTCTAAATCTCATATAATTATTATTATTATTATTATTATTATTATTATTATTAGTAATAATATAATTCTCTTTGTATTAATTAACGACTTTATTATTTTGAAAATAATTATATAATAAGTTTAAAGTTTGTCTAGAATATTAAAATAAAGATCTACAATTAACTAATACTTACTAAATGGACACACAGTAACATATCGTTATACTGATCACACACTAAATTTATTAACTAATACAAACTCTAAGAGTTTGAAATGTCAGAAGTTGAGTGTGTATGTGTTGACTGATCATTTGTTTTGATATGATAGCTTCTTTTCAAGTGGTCTTCTAGCCCTGTGGGTGGGATGATGGATGAATGGATGGATGGATGGATGGATGGATGGATGGATGGATGGATGGATTAATAATAATGGATGATGATGGATGAATATAACTGGGTAGTATAATGGTCACATGACTGGTCACATGATCACTCACTGTTGTTTGCTTCTAGTATCTCTTAGTTTTCTCAATTTAATTTGTTTATCATGCATTGTCTCGGTTAGTTCTGCTAGTTGTCTCTTAGCAACCTCCTCATCACGAGGTGTGTAGTGAGTGGCTACAATACTCATTTGAGTATTTAACTGTTGAATGCTCTCCTGAAGTGTCCTAATATCGCAATATAAATCTTGATCTTCGTTGGCCTTTAGGAAAAGATAGATAGATGGATGGATGGATGGATGGATAGATAAATGGATAGATGGACGGATGAATGATGGATGGATCAGGCATACAATTATGAATTGCCATTACTCACTTTGCGCATTTCTATATGAATAAGTAAACTTGCTAATTCTAGTTCCTCGGAGAAATGATTTTTGAGTGAGACAGACCGATACCCAGTATTAAGACAAGAAATAGGAATGACAGCTTGAGCTAGATCAACTGGATCTCCAAACACATCCAGATCTTGTATCACAAATCGTAGCAGAGTACATTCAGGATTATTAACATCAAAATCAAATTTTGATAGCCAAACTGGATTGTATCCATTTGTCTCTATAGTAGGAGGAGTGTGAGATATGTGACAGTGTGATATGGGAGAGTGTGAGATAGTATGGGAGTGTGAGACGTGAGGTATGGGACAGTGTTATGGGAGTGTGATATGGGAGAGTGTGAGATGTGAGTGTAAGGTAGTATGAAACAGTGTGATATGGGAGTGTGAGATGTGAGATGAGGTATGGGACAGTGTGATATGGGAGAGTGTGAGATGTGAGTATGAGGTATGGGCCAGTGTAAATGTGAGATATGGGACAGTGTGTGATAAACAAGTGTGAATTATAAAAGAGTGTGTGTGATATGGGACAGGAGTGGAAGTGTAAGGTATGGAAAGAGCTCTAGAGTTGAGTTTCAGAGAAGTGAAGTGGTGTGTCACATACCAACTTGGTTAGTTTTGAATTTATTCTGATCTGATGGCATTCCTACCACCTCTAATTCCACAAGAGGAGATGCAACCCCGCGTCCATGTTTTATAATATGACGAGCACCTATTATCTATGAAGATAAAACCAGTAAAACAGGTTTTGAGAACTACTAATGGATTACTCACTGATATGATTACAGTTATAGGTTCTGTTTTGTGCGTTTCGGAAAGAAAAGGGTTGAAATCATTTTGACGAAGTAGACAGTCTGGCATGAGTACATAACCACATCTGGGAGGGTATATTATAATTATATGATGTTACCATAGCAACCAGAATAATACATTACTAACAAAAATGTGCTTACTTTCCATTCTGTAAAAATTTTCCCTCGTTTAGTTGCATGGAACGGTCTGGAGTAAGTATGACATGATTATCACATGATCTTTTGAACATACATTATCACTCACCTGGAGTCTGGTAGTTAAGGGCAACCAGTTGAGATCCAGCACACCACATAGGAGTGGGATCATAATTAGTGGATTCTAATCGCCTACCATTGGGATACACTCTACTCATCTTCATACGACTGTATATGACAAAATTTCTGGCATGGTCTTTATTCTTGACAAACCTTTCCATCTTGCTTTCAACAAATGAACTCATTTGAGTAATCCTGCCTTTTGTTGGGTCTGAGAGAGAGATATAGAGGAGAGAGGGAGAGGGAGAAAAAGAGAGGGAGGGGAAGGGAAGTAGAGGGAAGGGGGAAGGGGGAAGGGGGAAGGGAAGGAGAGATAGAGGAGAGAGGGAGAGAGAGAGAGAGGAGAGGGAGGGTGGGAGAAAGGGAAAGAGAGATAATAGCATAATACATTAGTAATGACTCTTCTGCTCAATACTTAAGCCAAACTCTAAATCCTCATGTAATGTCAACTCACTTTCAATTTCAAAGTCTTTTGTGGGCTGACAATATATTACAATATCTGACATCTCTTGAGCTATGCCCTGAATCTTTTGTTGTTTATTAACTTCCGCTATCTGCAAATAATAAAACGAATAATGAAAAAACCCAATGTAGTGTAATAAGAACCCTAATCCTAGTAAAAACCCAATGTAGTGTAATAAGAACCCTAATCTTGGTAAAAAACCCAATGTAGTGTAATAAGAACCCTAATCCTAGTAAAAACCCAATGTAGTGTAATAAGAACCCTAATCCTAGTAAAAACCCAATGTAGTGTAATAAGAACCCTAATCCTAGTAAAAACCCAATGTAGTGTAATAAGAACCCTAATCCCAGTAAAAACCCAATGTAGTGTTCTAGTAAAAACCTAATATGAGCGGGATTACTTACAGCTGTAGTAGCTTTTGTGCTAGCAGTTGCAATGGCCTCTTTCCATTCTGTAGCAGCTTCGAGAGTATCGGCAGCTACTTCTATAGTTTGCTGTCCAACAGTACGAGTCGCTGGTATACATATTTGTAAGACAAACAGGTGTGACCCCGGAACAGTCACACGTTCAACTGAGCATCTTGCAATATTGATAGACCCTTGCTCTACATCTCCCATCTCACTATTCTCTTGTTTATCATCTGTAATCTCTTCTACGTGATTAGCAGGAAACCACCTACGCATATATCTCCCATAGTCACCACACCACCAACCTCCTTCATGTTTCTCTACATTAGTGATGACAGCTCCTCGAACAAATGATAACTCATCTTGTCTCATGGCATTGTAATCATACAACGCACGAACTGATATAGCCTTAGCATGATCGTCATTTAATGAAAAATATACAGATGTATAAATAGAATTATCTGGCTCCTGTAAACAATAATAATAATAATAATAACAATGACAATAAACAGTACTACCAATAATGATACTAATTATAATTATGATCATATCCAAGTATAACTCTACCTACCTCTCCAATCTGTTTCAAGATCTCATCGTTGATAGCATATTTGAGTTTCATCCTTCGATATAATGGGTTTTGTTCATAATAGGATATTAATTCTGTCATTGTGTCAAAAGCTGCTGAGCCAATCGTAAACTGTCCAGCTTCCCTATCTTCAACAAATCTGCAATGTCGAATTTTACCCTCTGCCCTAGAGATAGGAAAAACATGATATGTGTACATGTACATGTACATCAGGATATGTGCATGTACAATATACATGTACATCATGATATGTGTACATGTACATGTAGATCAGGATATGTGTACATGTACATGTCACAATGTAGATCAGGATATGTGTAAATGTACATGTAGATCAGCCTATGTGTACATGTACATGCAGATCAGGATATGTGTACATGTACATGTAGATCAGGATATGTGTACATGTACATGTAGATCAGGATATGTGTACATGTACGTGTACATGTACTTACCTAAAGCTGATGACCCAGCTAATCTTCTGATCTCTTGAAATAGGCTCTTTCCTTTGTTCCTTGGACCCCAATCCAGAGGGTCGAACAAGAAAAGCACCATCCATTCTTACTCTCTTGAGCAACTCTTCTGCTTGCTTACACGAACAATTAGGATGAAACCAGGCTTTACGTTCATGAGAATCCTTAGAAAAAAGATGAAAACACTAAACTAATGAATATAATTGTGTGATGACATTCAATAAAGGATATCTAGTGAACAATTGAGTCGCCATTGTACAGTTAACATGTATTGATGACTAAATATTGTGTTTTTGTATCACATCTATAGGATATCTAGTGAACAATTGAGTCGCCATTGTACAGTTAACATGTGTTGATGAGTAAATATTGTGTTTTTGTATCATACTGTATCTATAGGATATCTAGTGAACAATTGAGTCACCATTGTACAGTTAACATGTATTGATGACTAAATATTGTGTTTTTGTATCATATCTATAGGATATCTAGTGAACAATTGAGTCGCCATTGTACAGTTAACATGTATTGATGACTAAATATTGTGTTTTTGTATCATATCTATAGGATATCTAGTGAACAATTGAGTCGCCATTGTACAGTTAACATGTGTTGATGAGTAAATATTGTGTTTTTGTATCATATCTATAGGATATCTAGTGAACAATTGAGTCACCATTGTACAGTTAACATGTATTGATGACTAAATATTGTGT
>OX345642.1:512500-552500 GCA_947044365.1 Petrosia ficiformis | reverse complement strand
ATAGATAGATAGATAGATAGATAAATAGATACATACATAGTTAGATAGATAAACAGATACATACATGTATATAAATAGATAGATAGTGATGTAGTTAGTTACCTTCACTCTTAATAGACACAATAGGATCACTATCCGACTGAAGTCTCTTATGCTAAATTAAAGACAAGATATAACGATAGTGAAGAGAATGTGTCTTATTTACACACCTTCACAATAATTTTTCTTTTCAGTTGGTTAGGAGATGGCAAACAGTCACCCAAACCTTCTATTGGTTCTGTCAACAACATATCTGTGAGATTCATATATATGTGCATTAATTAAAAATACTCTATTTAATGCCCTTTATGGCCTCTACATCCATCCCTAATTGCTTCACAAAGAGATCAATTAGAGTTGGGTGAAAGTGAAATTTTAGATACTTGAACGACAGTGAATACTATCACAATAGTGAAACTAAAATGTGGATACAGATTCTGAGCATTTTCCACCTGTGGCAGAGAAACTAAGTACTCCCATACATCACTCTTAGAGACCTCCAAC
Source organism: Petrosia ficiformis (assembly GCA_947044365.1). Classification (NCBI taxonomy): domain Eukaryota; kingdom Metazoa; phylum Porifera; class Demospongiae; order Haplosclerida; family Petrosiidae; genus Petrosia; species Petrosia ficiformis. The sequence goes on along the minus strand of OX345642.1, from coordinate 551,957 downwards.
AGAAAACCTTGCAGCTCATTGTCAAGATTGAACTCGGCAGAAATATTCCTCGCAATCTTTGCATGTATTTTCACGTGGTTGTGGATACATTGAGGCGAGACAATGTCAAATACACATGCCCGTAACTACATGTCCACTATCACAATAGTAGTTTTTGGCTATCAATGTCGTGATAGTAACACTGACGATAACAACAGTTACACTATGAGCTACTATCTCCCAGCTACTATCCTACTATAGTTTAAAGAGATGATGTTTTAGGTTGATTTACCTCCAAATACTTCTTTGAAATATCTAGCTTGAAACTGTTGCTGGGGTACTTCACAATGTTGCTCAATAGATAGGATGAGAGGAAATTCGGAAGCAACAAACGCATGCTCTTTAATGGCATTAACAACATCTGTGAATTTAATCTTCGATGTCAGAGTTTTGCCATGAAAAATGATTGGATATTCTGTAGCCTCCCAACAGTCCACTGGAAAATGAGAAAGGATAATGAAGGATAGATAGAGGAAAGACCCAGAATAGAAAAGAGAGAGTTTTGTGTACTCACATTCAACACATCTACAGCCTTGTCTCAATGCTCTGACATATGCTTCTACTGAAGACTCACTCATATATTGATTACCTGTTAGGTATCTATTGGGAAGAAATTGGAGAGAGGTTTGAAGATAGGGATGAGAAGGAGAGGTATGAGTAATAGCGGAGAAAATAAATGGGAGAGATGGAGAATCATGAAGAGGAGGATGAGGAAAGGGAGAAGAAAGAGGAAGATGAGGAGGAGGAGTAGAAGGAGGAGGAGGAGGAGGAGGAAGAGGAGGAGGGAAAGTGAAATGTAGATAATGATTAAGAATGTGTAGAGGCGGTGGGTGAGGAGGAGAGGATGATGGAGAATGTGAACTAACGTGTTGTGTGATGATGCAATCCAGTAATGATTAATAGGTTGGTCCATATTTTGATATATTGTTAGACTTTCTTCATTAAATGCGGAATTACGTTTTGAAAACAAAAAGTTTACAAACTAATGAGAAATAAACACATATTATTGATAAACAGTCAGTTTACTTTCAAAATGACCTAAAAATTATGATGTGATGACTTTATATGTAATATAGTGTATAGCTCATAAGGTTAATACATGATTATACTGTAACCATAGTTTTTGATAAGTTTTAAAGCCTGGGCCAAATTGGCTCAAAAATGGTAAGTGTGTGCGCCATTGGGAAAACATCTTGAGCCAATTAACAAAGAGTTAATGTTGTTAGTGACAATATAATCATAATTAACTGTGCCAATGGCCCAAAGAGATAACTGTGCAGTGCCAAATAAGAAGCTTTTTGGGCCAATGGTGTGCCATACGAGCTTATCAAAAACACTGACTGTAACTCAATAAGGATTGAAATTTAACATACACAAAAAGAATGGAAAATATAATTATATGAAAATGGTGAAGTTAAAATTGAACAAGACAAGTAACTCACTTCTTGGATTGTAAGAATGGGTTTCTGTGGGTCTCTTTGTCCTCCCGAGTGACTAACGAAATCCCAAACTAGTGTAGCAATAGCATCAGGAATTCGGTGGTCCTTTTGTTCATCTCGAAAAAATGCCTGCAATTCTCTGAAAGTTATTCTACTCTTATCTGCACTGTACTTATAGAAGAGTCGCCCAATGGCATCATCATACACAGTATGTAAATACATATTAACAAAATCATCCCATGTTAATACACCTTGATGACTGGAATCAAATTTCTAAGGTGGATAAATAGAGAGACAAATAAAGATATGTACATAAAGATGGTAGGTAGGTAGATAAATAGACAGACAGACAGGGCAAATAGATAGACAGACAGACAGACAAACAGACATACACCACACTAGTGACTACCTGGACAATCTGTCTATATCTAGATGAGTTTTCTCTATGATTAACTTGTTGAAAGAATTTCTTAACTTCAACTCCTCCAATACTATAAAGATATTATATATATGTAACATGTTATTATTATATGTATACAACATACACAGAGTTTCCTCTGTCTAGTGCAAGGAACTTCTTTCTTAACCACCTTGTGAAGGAGAGAAATAATTATTACATATACACACACACACACATTGTACATGTACAGAGTACTCTCTATACCATTGTACATGTACATAGTACGATATACCATTGTACATGTACACAGTACTGTATACCCTTATACATGTACATGTACATGTACATGTACATAGTACGATATACATGTACCTTTGCTTGTAGATACAAGAATTAAAACACACAGTATAGTTATTAATATAACAACAACATTGAAAATAAATCTATTTAATACACACTGCATGTATACATGTACATGTAATACACACTGCATGTATACATGTACATGTATGTTACATCTACACATACATGTAATAGTTGTCACATGTACATGTAATACACACATATACATGTACATGTAATACACACTGCATGTATACATGTACACGTAATACATATTGAATGTATACATGTACATGTATGTTACATCTACACATACATGTAATAGTTGTCACATGTACATGTACATGTAATACACACTGCATGTATACATGTACAATGTACATGTAATACACATTGCATATACCTGTTTATCAGTAATTGTGTATCAAAATTTGCTGGTTGGAGGATGTGTCTAAGAGCCTCAACCCATGCATCTCTCTCCTCTCTACGCATAGCTACACAATATAATAAAATATACACGTATATATTGAAAACAATGTTTGATAATACACATGTACCAGTGTCATTTCATGGAAACAGAAAGCTCATAGTGAGTGAGTATACAGGATAAGGTTTGTACACAAGTCAACTGGACCAAGTCAGAGGGTAAGTCCATAAGTATTTAATAAGAAGTAATGACATCATTATTAGTGAATAATGATCTACTCACTTAAAAAAACGTATCATGAGTAATACACAAGTTGTGTTTTTGATATGTTTTGAAGCATGGGCCAAATTGGCTCAACAATAGTTAGTGTGTGCATTAACAAACAGTTAAATATAATCATAATTAACAGCACCATCTGGTCCAAAAAGAGAACTGTACAGTGCCAAATAAGAAGTCAAACACTGTACACTACTTATCATTTTGAGTTATATGTAATATTTAGTTTAGGGCCGGGATGATTTGATAGTGAAACTTCTCATGAATATTGATTATAAGTCTATGATGTTAATTATAGGGATGGGCAATATTTTGTGATAATCATGATTAAAATTTCCTGTGATAATTGTATCGTCTAAATATTCCCATATCGTGGTCACAAAAATAATGATTATTGTGCCATAACTTCAGGTTTTCAGTACTGTCACACCTAAATCAGTTTTTCAACACTGTTTACTCAACAAATAAAAGGTATCAATTTGATTGTTGAATGAAATCTACATACATATGTAAGGTAGCCAATAATCGCAATAATCGTTGACTCATATTTTCATAATCGCCCATCCCTAGTTAATTATACTATAGAAATATTGCAGAAGATATACTTTTCAAGCATTCGACAGCAAATAATGTACAATATATGGAAGTGACAGGAAGTCTTTTTGATCATCAAATCGGAGATATTTCCTGCATTAATTGACTTAAATGGCCTAATTACTTCCAGTTATTAAGTTAGTGATATCAAAATCTCAGCCCTAGTACAGTTACATGAGCAGTTAATATTATTAGGGTTAGTAGAAAAATGTTTTTAGTTAACTAACTAAAAGTTCAATTTGTTGGTTATAATGATTGCTGAAATTGTATTTATTCACAATGCCTTATTAAAAGGAGTTTATGTCTACAGACTACATGTACGTAGGGATAGTAAAAATGGCCACCGATTGCAAGTAATTAACTAATACATACAAATACAGCTACTCCACTGGTATACATAGTTACATACATGTACATGTAATTAAAGGCAAATGTTTTGTCACAATGATTTCCCATAACTAACAAAGATCAGTGTTTCCCCCAAAGGATGGTACCATGGCGCTCCCCCACCCTTTAGTCTTGCTCCCCAAATTTAAAGTTTATTCTGAAAAATAACACCATGTGAATTGAACAATGTTGACCAAATATCATGTACCACTGATGCACCCACCCCTCTACCCTTAATATTTATCCTGGGGGAAACACTGAAGATTGTATATAAAGTAGATGTTGTGTAAACAGTTACACACTAAATTATTCAAACATGGAAATTCTAATGACAGGAATGTCAGATTTGTAATCTAGAATGTTGACCTCAAAACAATAGAATAGACTAGACCAGGCTATCATGTATAGTACAGTACATTATTGTATAGTATAGTATAATAAAGTACAGTATAGTACAGTATATACATTGTATAATACAGTATTGTATAGTATAGTATAGTAAAGTACAGTATAGTACATTATATACATTGTATAATACAGTATTGTATAGTAAAGTATAGTACAGTACAACCCAGCATAGTAAATACAGTATTGTATAGTGTAGTATAGTACAGTATAGTACAGTATAGTACAGTATACATGTATAATACTGTACTATACAATACTGTATTTTATATACATGTACTGTACTATACTATACAATACCATTGTTAGGACTTAACTCAGATTTACCAAAATAGATCATCAAAAGAATAACAACCAAGTTGATATTAATATACACACAGACACACTGAAAAAAAACTAAATTGTACAAAGTATTTATAGAAAACTAATGTTCTAGAACATAACATGTGGTCCTACATGTGCTAAGGAATGATCCAGAAAAATAATTATAGAAGTGTTAAATGAAACATGTGACATTACAGTACAAGAGTACATAAATTAATGAAATAAGTACAAAACACTCACTTAACACCAAACAACCATGAATAGTATAGTACAGCATAGTACAGTGCAATACTGTATAATAAAGTACAGTACTATACATGTAGAGGTACAATATAATATTGTACAGTATAGGTACAGTATAAGTACAGTACATATAGGTACAATATAGAATTGTACAGTGTTGCACAGTATAGTACAGTATAGTACAGTATAGTATAGTATTGTACAGTACATTAAAATACCAGCAAAACCTGTACTAAACATATCACTACAAAAAGAAAACCTTACCTGCAACACTCAGAGTTTTAAGACGAAACTCAGATCCATAGAGGATTATAAAACAGCATTGTGGATCTACCATTCTGATGTCTTCTTGACCTTTCTTGAAATCCAAGGAATCCAATGTTTCTCTAATTTCCCTTATTTCTCTTATATCAACTAAAATAGTAAATAACACATTGATAGCATATAGAGGGACACACACACACACACATACATACAATATTATTAACAATATGTTTCATAGGAACTACAGAATGCTAGCATCAACTAAAATAGTAAATAACACATTGATAGCATATAGAGGAACACACACACACACACACACACACACACACACACATGCATACATACAATATTATTAACAGCTATGTTTCATAGGAATGATTAAGCTACAGAATGCTTGCTTCACAAACACCCCTTATACAACTTTCTTGTAATCATTAATTATTATAATTTATATAATTATATTATTTTATATATAAGATATCACCCACCCTATCCCAAGACTCCACACCCCAATATAATTATTACTATTACATTGGTTAAAGATATTGTAAACATCAATTTCTATTCAATAAATTAAAGTGGAATCATAATTGTTAACTTGAGCTCATTATAAATTCATGAAATATTGCTATGGAAACGAGTACATAACATCTCTTTTGCACATTATGATGCATAGTGCAATTAATTATCAAATCACTGATTATCTCAAATTCATATATACCAGTGATTGAACCCATAGTAATGTACCCCGGCAAATTAAAAACTATGAATTTATAATGAGCTCAGTTTCAACTCAATATAATTCTACTTTAGGAATATCATAAAATAACTGATTAGGGGGTGTGGCCACTAGTAATTATTCTTGATTATAAATTTTTGTAAGAAATTAACAATTTTTATTAGGTGTTATAATTTTTAAAGTTTGAGCATTCATTTTCTATTATTTTAAAATCTAACCTGTGTCCTCAGCAATGGCTCTGCCTCTACTGGGAAATGGGAACTGCAGTATTTCAAAAGTTGAAAGCCTCAGAGTAAATATTCGTTTCTCTGGAGGTCTTCTACGTCTGTGATAAAACTTGAACATGACTGTCCCTGATTCCAGGGCTTTCATTATCTCCGTCATACGCTGTACGCTGAAGTCCATTCTTCTCTTGATCAAGCATTCCACCACTCAGATCATGTACAGAAAAGGTGTGGCATGGAGGCAATTCTATTGCGCATGCGCAAACACCTTCTCGACCACGTTGCTAAACAAAGATGGTGAGTTCTTCATACTTAAATCAGGTAATATGTTCTTTGTACATTTCTAAAGGTTTTTACGAGGTTTGTGGAAATAGGCCGTGTGGCTTATATTATGGAAGGTCCAGATGCTGGCAAATTATGTGTCATTATTGATGTTATTGATCAGAAGAAGGTATTAGACTTTTAAACTACCTAACTTATCATCACACATCAAAAGGCTGTACAGTCTTTGGATCAACTGTAATATATGGACAGGGTACTGTAAGGCATCAGGGGCACAGCTGATGAACTAATATTTATTTGCAGCCGCTTAACCACTCTAAGGGCCCTTGGAATGTATGACCACTCTAGGTGGCCCTTAGAACGTATGACCACTCTAGGGGCCCTTGGAACGTATGACCACTCTAGGGGCCCTTGGAACGTATGACCACTCTAGGGGCCCTTGGAACGTATGACCACTCTAGGGGCCCTTGCAACGTATGACCACTCTAGGGGCCCTTGGAACGTATGACCACTCTGGGGGTCCTTGTAACGTATGACCGCTCTAGGTGCTCTTGTCATTAGATAAACAATATTACAATACCCTGTCCATGTATTACAGTTGAAGGTACGTCAATGCCTCAACAACTTATGTTTGTATTTACATTGGTAGGCCTTAGTGCATGGACCTGTACACGGAGTACAGCGACAAGGATTACAGTTTCAAAGATTGTCTTTGTTGGATTATAAGATAAAGATTCCACGTTCAGCAAGAGAAAAGACCATTCGAAAAGGTTAGAAATGTAACATCCTGTCTGGTTCTTAATTAAAATCAACAGACTATATATAGGTACTGTTGTATTCAAAGGTCACCACAAAACTCATTTCAATCAATACTTGTGAAATACATTATCAACATCAATTCATGATGATGGTTTAGTGTACATCCTGTTTCTATGTAACGTTCCTTTCATTAACCCTTTACCAACTATAATTGAAATAACTGTTTTCGTTATTAACCCTAAGAAATTTTGTGTGGGCGGAGCATTTAATATCTATATAACGTTTTCAACACTATAACTCTCATATTTTATAAGACTCAACATTCTAACTTGCTTTGTGGAAAGAAGAGTCTTTAACAAACCTAGTGATGTAAAATTTATACTTCGCTATCAGCAGGAAGAGGGAAAGGTGAATGTTTGTAAGTATAGTAGTCGACAGGCAACGCCCACTTTTTGTCTAGTCTGTATAACACCTCAATTTTAAGCAACCATGACTTTTAACTCACTTAGTTATACAGAAGACGTTCTAAGAAAGCCATTGATACCAAAAACATGCTTCGTTAGCTGCAGAAAAGCAGCAAGACGAGTCTTTGAAACCGTATTAGTCAGCGGCGATGCCCATACTCAGCGTCTTTATCACTTTTGTTTGGCCTGGAATTTGACGTTTTCTCTAATTTAAACTAAATAAATGTCTACTTTGTAGTGTGTGCTTGTTAGTTTCTTCTATATTTAAAGATTCTATCATATATTTGCCTATTGCTATTTAGGTTGCAAATCTGCAACCTTCGTCGGTAAAGGGTTAATACACTCAAAGAGATATTAACTCAGTGTTAACACTTTTTGCTAAAAGTCACACAATTACATGCATGTACATAAACAATACAGTCCAATTAATATGTTACAAGTACAAAAATTGATTATTTATTTATTTAGATTGAAGAGCATGTGATAAATATGGAGAGAGATGTTGTTATGTGTTATGTTACATAAATGCTTATGGTTACGGGATACCAAAATCTGACCGTATTTATTTAAATGTAATATTGAATAATAATGTATTTACTTCAACTGACCAATAGCTGACGCTAGCGCTATATAGTATAAATCAAAAATACATTCATCCAATACATATTTTGATGTGATCTCCAGGTAAATATTTTCTTTTGACTTTAAGCTAGGTCGTCACGTGACGTTTTTTTTTGCAAAACGTTCGAGAGAAGCAGCCAAGCCCAGTTATGGCGATCGCTTTCAGATGTATTGACATTTTGGGGGTTATTTTGGAGATTCTAGATGTTTAATCCCCAACATCTCTTCGAGACGACCTTCATTTTGGTACTAAGAAGAAACTTCAGGAGGTACTATGACTTGTTGTAACGCAGGTTTGGAGATTTTTGATTTATAATTTCCATTTCATTGAAGTCCACATTTTCGGATTTATCTTTGGTACTAACTATGTTATGTTGTTATATTTTCTTTATAAAAATATGGAAATCATACAACTTTCATTATTTCAAGTGATAATGTTTTTGACATAAATACTAAGTTAAAAAAAGACATCAGATAAATAACTCATTAATTATTCATGATTGTGTATCCCGTAACCTTAAAAGAGGGTGTGTACATGTATACCACAATCTTGTCCCCAGACTGCCGCTCCAATGGCAAAAACAGTCTAGTAATCTGGCCCAAGATTTCTGGCACAGGACATCATAATATTTCTTTGTTTATTTGTGTGGAGAATCACAATATCTGGATAATGGTAGAAGGCTGATATTTCGGGGTGTTCCACAGCCTTTGTTACAGCATCTTTTATAACCTGTTTTTGAATATACAAAATAATGTGATCAATTAATGAACTGATCAATCTGCTCAGATATTACAAGATTCGAGTCAATGTTACTACACCAGGAATATTGGCCCTAGTTACCAGACTGTGTTTCGCAATGGGACATGCCAGTCGGGGGGGGGGGGGGGGGGGGGTGTTTTCACACTGTGTGGGGTCGATATTTTCCTGAGTTGAATGCAATGCTGTATCCAATAGCTACAAGCTAATGGGACTTCCTTTTTTAAGATGAATAATTATTTCCTGCATGAAAAAAAAATTATCAAATCTTTTAAGTACTTGGCAACATTATGAAATACATAATAATTATAATCTCTATTTGTACACTAATAATTGTGTGCGAACTATTATAGTGTGTAAATAGACTACATACATGTACAATCTGGTAAACTTGATCTCTCTTGATGTTTACTAAAGATGTACAAATATGTTTAGTTACTACAATACATATCGGACATTGTGATTTGTGATTATTATTGTCCTTTCTTTCATAGCCTGGGAAAAGGCTGAAGTGGACAAGAAATGGGAGGGAAGTGGATTTTATAAGAGAATACAGCTGCGAAAGAAAAGAGCTTCTCTCTCAGATTTTGATCGGTTCAAAGTAAAGAATTTGAAATACCAGGTTAATTATTTATTAAATATCATTCAATGTGATTTACTGTTTCTTTTAATGTTCAGAGAAACCGTATCATCAGAGGAAAAGTTAAACAAATCAAACGAGAACAACAACAAAAGAAATAATCGTTTACATTTTACTTGGAACTTGAAAATTAATTTAATTATGAAGTAAAAAAAATTCAAATTAAGAAAGATTACTTGTAAATGCTGCTAGACTGCTGTACGGCTATATTGTAGCCAGCCCCACCTACCATCATCACTATATATACATATCAGCGCAGGTGGGGTGATTTAATGTTGATGAAATCATTTATCCAGCCATGTCTTCTCCAGTTGGAATCACTAGGTCTTTGTCGACAGAGAAAAACGATTTTTCAACTGAAACAAAGAGTGATATTTCAAACCAAGATGTATCTATTTTATTAGAGGAGGAGGAGGAGGATGAGATATACTGTAGGTCATTGATTCACAATGCTTTCAATAAGATAGTACCAACTGTTCCAGAAACAAATGATGATATTGAACAGATAGATATAAAACCCAGGTTCACTTGTAAAACTTGTGGTAGATTTACGGGCCCTTTCGCTGTGTTCATTTTACTGTGTTTAGTATTCATTATCGTTGGTCGTGAGTATCTCTCTCAGTTACTATACTGGTTGGAACATTTGAAGCTAATATATAGCCTTTGTGTCTTTATTGCATTATTTATAATCATATCATTTCCTTTTGGATTTGGCTATATCATATTGAACGTGGCAGCTGGCTACATATATGGAATGATCAGAGGTCAAATTGTAATTAGTATATCTGTTTTAATTGGATTCTCAACTGCTTTTCTACTTTGTCGAAGTTGTTTAAAACAGTGGGCACTTCAATATGTATCATCATCACGTGCTCTGACAGCAATGATGAGAGTTATAGAAGGACCACATGGTTTCAAAGTCATTCTTCTGACGAGACTAACACCAATTCCATTTGGTCTACAGAATGCTCTATTTGCTGTGAGTACATGAAAATATAATTAAGTGATTGAAAATATTTTTGCATAACCAGGTTGTATATATATATTTAGAAATAAAGAGAGGGACAGGTGTTCAAAACAATCCGGACCAGCTGGAGTTTGAACCTAGTACCTTTTGATTACTTGTCAGATGCTGTTCACTAGCAATCAGAAGATCCAGATCCCAGCTGGTCCAGATTTATTCTGGACACGTCTCTTTATTTGTAAAAAAATATATTATGTTTCCAAATTTTAATTCACAATGACTTTTAGCTTGTGGGACATATGTACTTGTCATTGCTCTTTTAATAAGTGATATCTTTATTTGGAACAAACATTTCTGCAGTTTCTAGAACTCAGTTTCATGCATTGTTGTGCCAGGGATTAAACAAGTGAACAATATCTATTATAGTGTAATTATAGTTAGTCTATGTTTGTAATGACAACAGATAGTCATGTCTCTTACCTAGTTGATGTAGAAGGTGTATATAACTAATAATGCCTAATCTTATCAATCACAAGCATTGACTCTAATCTTATCAATCACAGATAACAGAAGTGAGTTTTATTAAAGCAGTTATCGGTTCAGTCATTGGTCTACTGCCAACACAACTCATCAACACTTACATGGGAAGTACAGTTCGAAATATGACAGAGGTACTTTCAGACCGAGCAGATGGTTATCTTATTTTATTAGGACAAGTTTTGTTCAGTGTAGTATTATCATTATATTTAGTACAAAAAGCAAGACAAGAGCTGGTGAAGTTAAGTAGAACTAAAGATGTTGAAACAGGCCAGACAGATGAGAAATTATGATGTTATGATTTTTATTTTTATGATATTTTGTGCAGAATTTGCACCATAATGATTATTTAATTCAATGTACATTATCTATGCATTATTGAAGATCCTTGGTGTGCACATCAGACCACTATACCATTAAGTGAAATATTAGTCATGAAGTAGTATGATTCGGGAGCTGATTTTACTGCAGTAATAGTTCCCTGAAGTTAAAATGCTTAGTAGTAATGTTGAGTAGTAACAGAATGTCTAAAGTTCTTAATGAAAATGTTCATGATTGTACTTCCTGTTCTTTTTTGTGCCAAATTTCAATACATGTGATAAGGCCAATACATATATAATTTTGTATTAACTTTATGACATTAATTATCCCATCCTAATTTTGAGATGATCGTGAGTGTGAACAGACATTAGTGTCCAACAGCTAAAGACAGTTAGAGCTGGTGTACATGTTATAATTGTACAACATGTCACATGATCTGGATCTACTCATGATTAATGATCTGTGTGATTGTCATAACTGTGTTTATTATTACTTCTAGGAATTCATAGTAATATTTTATAATTATATATCAACACAATACACCACATGCAATTTCAGTTCTGATGTTAAGAAATTGGATCATTTTCTTTTTCTCTTTCCAAGCACTCTGTGTTCTCTCATACCAAGTTCTTGGTACCTATAAGATTGAAATGCATACCAAAAATATAACAAATACAAATAATAATACCATGTGTGCAAGTATTGATTTTCTAAATACAGTGTTATCAACAGCTGTGGATGTGATCATTCCACAGGACAGGAAACACAAACAATAGTGACAGTACTTGTACCTTTTAGCCACCTCTGTTACTCTGACTGTACCTTCATCCTCATCTTCATCATCCAACTCAATTTCACCCTCACTCAAATCATCATCTTCCCATTTCCGACGATAAGCAGCCATCAATCGCTACAATATTATATACATCAAGTCAATAGCATAATTATACATGACAAGTAATGTACATTTGTATTGGGGACTAAATGAGTACTGCACATGAGCGAACACATGCAACTAACAATGTGCCCACAAAAGGGACATGGTAGTGTGAGCTGGAGCTGCAGTCATTACCAGGAAATCAAAAAGTTGGATTGCATCAGTATTGCCCATCACTAATATCGACAATACTGACTCCCAAAGGGAGGAGAGATTGAATAAATCCAAGGTCAATGCCAACACCCTCACATAATCACTGTAATAACCATGACACATATACAGCTGAAATCTGTTCGGTTTTAGGATTCAGAATTTGTTGGAAACATTTCCTCCGTCAAATGTACTCTATTACAGTTATGTGTGATGGTCTTATTCTTGAATCATGATCACCATCCTGTCAAGCATTCACCATCACATCACAATAGTATACATATACTGTTTCCAATCCCTTCTCCCTTTCTATTATCTATGCTAGTACATGTGTACACACACCTCAACCTCCTTATTATATTTATTATATGAAAATCTTCCAAGTCTATTTAGATCTTCAAATTCAACATAGCTATTATTTACGTCAGGGTATTTAGGTCTCTCTGAAGGTTCTGGGACATTCGGTGCAACCCATTTGTCTGTTAATATACCATCGGAAGCTAAATCTGATCTGTCGCTTGATCGTCTTTTCATAAACTATATAAATGGAAAAATCATTTCAATCAAATTTTAATTACTAATATATTTTTGCAGTACTTGCTTTCATATCAGCTAAAGTTTTCGATAATGCTTGCTTATGCGGATTAGCCATTGTGACTACAAAAGTGCCACGTGGTACGTGATGATAACGATATTTATACATCATCAGATTATCCAATGAAAATGCATAATCCGTCTTTGCTGGTTAACAACAGCACAACAACGAGATATCCATGGTAACAGTTACTATCCTGAAACGGCGCGTCGTTGAGGTTCAAAAAGCTTTAGGAACACACCTCATTTCCACTCCGATCCAACAGGACCAACACAGGAAGGCCCTTATATTTATACTTCGGTCAAACTGCAATTGTTCTAATTTAGCTCTTACAAAAATGCGTGAAATAGTACATCTTCAAGCTGGCCAATGTGGAAACCAAATTGGAGCTAAGGTATGCGTTATTTCCTCCATCGAAACAGTTACTAACCCTGTCTCTTCATGTTTATAGTTCTGGGAGGTTATCTCTGATGAACATGGTATAGATCCAACTGGAACTTACCATGGAGATTCTGACTTGCAGTTAGAACGAATTAACGTCTATTACAATGAAGCTACGGGTGGCAAATATGTACCTCGTGCTGTTTTAGTTGATTTAGAACCAGGTACTATGGATTCAGTTCGTTCTGGACCATTTGGACAAATATTCCGTCCTGACAACTTTGTGTTTGGTGAGTTCAGTGTTTGTATGTAGTATTGGATATACAATTCATTATTTTTATTTAGGTCAGAGCGGAGCTGGCAATAACTGGGCTAAAGGCCATTACACCGAAGGAGCTGAATTAGTAGATTCAGTTTTAGATGTAGTTAGGAAAGAAGCTGAGAGTTGCGATTGCCTTCAGGGCTTCCAGCTCACACACTCTCTTGGTGGTGGCACAGGATCTGGAATGGGTACCCTACTCATTTCAAAAATCCGTGAAGAATACCCAGATAGGATTATGAATACTTTTAGCGTCGTACCATCCCCCAAAGTTTCCGACACTGTTGTAGAACCTTACAATGCAACCCTATCAGTTCATCAGCTTGTTGAAAACACTGACGAGACCTTCTGTATCGATAATGAAGCCCTTTATGATATCTGTTTCCGTACCCTCAAGCTAACAACCCCTACTTATGGCGATCTTAATCATCTTGTATCAGCTACCATGAGTGGCGTCACTACCTGTCTTCGATTCCCTGGACAACTTAATGCAGATCTCCGTAAACTGGCTGTCAATATGGTTCCATTCCCTCGTCTTCATTTCTTTATGCCTGGCTTTGCTCCACTTACTAGCCGTGGCTCCCAGCAATACCGTGCACTCACTGTTCCCGAACTCACTCAACAAATCTTTGATGCCAAGAACATGATGGCTGCTTGTGATCCCCGTCATGGTCGTTACCTTACTGTTGCTGCCATTTTCCGTGGACGCATGTCAATGAAGGAAGTTGATGAACAGATGCTTAATGTACAGAATAAGAACAGTTCTTACTTTGTGGAATGGATTCCCAACAATGTCAAGACTGCTGTTTGTGATATTCCTCCTCGTGGTCTGAAGATGTCTGCTACATTCATTGGAAATAGCACTGCAATCCAGGAGCTTTTCAAACGCATCAGTGAGCAATTCACTGCTATGTTCCGTCGTAAAGCTTTCTTGCATTGGTACACTGGAGAAGGCATGGACGAGATGGAATTCACTGAGGTATGTTTTTAATTAATGTAATATTTCGTAATTTTATATTCGTTTCTCTCTATCAGGCTGAATCCAACATGAACGATTTGGTTTCTGAATACCAGCAATATCAAGATGCCACTGCTGAGGATGATGGTGAATTTGAAGAGGAGGAGGAAGGAGAAGAAGAAACTGCCTAGATGGCTCTTTTTAGCACAAACTATTGTGTCTTAACTGTTAAAATTGTATTATTATTTAACTGCTTTAGCTATATTTGTTTCATGCTTTATAAAAACAATGTATTTAACATCTGATGAAGAACAAGTGTGTGGGTATGTAAAATATTTACAAAAGGGACAATAGAAATTAGAAGAGTAGAGAGGTTCTTTAACATATTCCCCAACCTTCTTCAAATGCAGTACACAATTTGGCACAGGTCAAAGCAGCTGAGAGTGGATATCCACTTATTGCTACTTCATGTTCTACATAATCCACAGACACCTGAAAGTACACACCTGTAATAATAGTTTATACAGGTACACAGAGGTGTTTACCTTTCCATGAGCCATTGCACCCACAACAAATACCACAGGACCATCTTTAGCATATTGACGTACATTAACACATTGATCAGAATGGTAAGAAGTACCAATCTTCCTGCATCCTGTTGGCAGGTGTTCAGTTACAGGGTTCTTGATAACCTAAAAATCAATTAATTAGCAGTGGCTTGGCAATGAGACAAATTATATACCTTCATAAGCTTCATTGGGCCATCAGCAGCATGAATACTTAGCTTGTGTAATAACTGTACTGTATAGACAAAAATTAAATAACTTATTCACCATGAATAGTTAAACATACCCATTAACCCACAAAACCTATCAAAGGTACGTGGTATTCGTGTTTGTGGATGTATTTCAATCAATACATTTCTCTCAGTGTGTAGATATACTTGTAACAGACCAGCTCTATTAAGAGGACTATCCAGTAACATCATTAAACACTAAAGACGATTTGTGGTAATAAAAGAACAATCAGTAAATTCATATGTATAAGTTGTGAACAAATGAACTGTTAACAAGTACCAGTGAATATGTACGAGCAATTAGGATATCAGTACAGGGTAATTAGTGAATTGTTATGAATGTAGAGTTTGTGGGAACATATGAGTATAGGTTAATAACAAATGATAAGTAAATTAGGAATTGATGTGAGTATATGATTAGCGAATTGATGTGAGTATATGTGTGATATGATTAGTGAATTGATATGAGTATATGTGTGATATGATTAGTGAATTGATATGAGTATATGTGTGATACGATTAGTGAATTGATGTGAGTATATGTGTGATACGATTAGTGAATTGATGTGAGTATATGTGTGATACGATTAGTGAATTGGTATGAGTAAAGGGATTGGTACAAGTATAGGTTGTGATGAATTGATAGTTTACAATATTGGACTTGACAATTGTACACATTATAGCACCTGGTGAGTAATATCTGGTCTGGCAGATCCTACATCACGACCATATTTGGTTAGCTGTTTTTTGTGTTTGTCAGAGCAAAGGAGTTCAAAGTTTCTTCCAACCTACAATTAAATAAGATCACAGCGATTATTAAATTTTAAAAGGACATCAAATTAATATACACAGAACTACAATTACACTCCCTACTATTGCTTTACACTATTTTACCATAGCATACCACTAATTAATCCCAAAAGGTGGCATTTACTTTGTGAATGGCATTCCATTCAACCAAACATGGTTCCCATAGGAATTTGTAGCTTGTAAAACACTTTGTTTCATAAAGTAATTAATACAATTACTGAAACTTCATTTAAACTTTATATATATATATATACAAACCACATAATTCATGATTGAGTGGTGACCTCATATATAACCGGATATAACCTTAAAAATGCACACACATAAGAAACAACTATTATTTTAATAGCTTATAATTAATATAGCCACATGCATACCCATTGTGAACTATATTCACAGTACATCATTAGTTATCACATAATGTCTGATTGAGGTAATATGTACATGTAAAATGGTTATTAAGTGAATATATTATATTACAAATGAAGTTTGATAGTCACTTCCATAGACTCCATTGTGATATTAGGCCCACAATTATTACAAGGGTGTCTATAGACTAGACAGGTCAACTGATAAGCAGTATTGTAACACCCAAGTCATGCCAATAGTTATTGAATACTTTCACTCATAGCATATATATAGGTAACTATATTACACCCACTAATATTCCTGTATCAAAACTGAAAACTGAAACATTTTTAATATGTAATTTTCATAATTATTTTCATACTTTGACAGTTTCAAGATTTGCATTTTCCAATATTAGAATCAGTCTTTTTTTAGTATCCTTCTCAGCTAGTGTCTTTGGTATTTTCTGAGGCCTTCCATCTTCTTGTTCCTCTTCATAGTCATTGTGTACCCTCTTCCTTTCATCTCCCATCACAAAGAGAGAGGTTGGGCATTTATTAGAATTAAAGAGATGGAGTCACCACGTGGAGTGGGAGTGTATAATTTTTCAGAGGTACTGGAGAATCAAATAGTGTATTTCAATATATTGAGATTGAAACAAAGTTTCTTAGTATGGATTGGTACTGAAAAGAAAATGCAAGGCCTAGCAGTGGCTATGAAAATACCATCAGTAAGTATGCAGTTTGGATAATAATTTATTGATAATAATTATAATTATTATTATTATTAT
Source organism: Petrosia ficiformis (assembly GCA_947044365.1). Classification (NCBI taxonomy): domain Eukaryota; kingdom Metazoa; phylum Porifera; class Demospongiae; order Haplosclerida; family Petrosiidae; genus Petrosia; species Petrosia ficiformis. The sequence continues at coordinate 534,425 of OX345642.1, read as the reverse complement.
AATATATACTTATAGTGTATTACATCTAGAGTTATTACTGCTAATAGTAGTGGATCAACTATAATATTTGCCACCTCATTTAATCATGCACGATAGGTGTGGTGTTATTTAATCCCACTGTTTGACATTTATGCTGGGCTGATAGGCCCAGTGCTGTTCCTGACAAACAGGGGAGGTCTGAGGGGGCGTAGCCCCCCCAGTTTAGGCCCCTTGTCAGTAGGGATATCATCAGCATGTTAGCGAGCAAAGTTACAACCTGCCACACCTATCGTGCATAATTAATGAGGTGGCGAATATTATAGTTGATCCATAGTAGTCATATGTTTTATTGTAGTTGGTTGTTGCTACTGATACAATTGCATGGACTTCAAAATATTTTCAAAGAGCCTCCTCACATACCCATGCATCTACTAGTACTACTACACAAGATTTTTATAACATTATAAGTACTTTAATTATAACATAGATCATTGTGAAGTGAGTTAATGCATAATTAGTTATGTACATATCCTGCAAATAATAATTGTGTTTATAACAGTCTACAGAGCCGGTGTCCACTCAGTTATTTGGTGTAACAACAGATTTATTGTCAGCAAGTCTAGCACAAAGATTAGGTATGCATTGATGTAGCCTGTAAGGATCTAAACACTGATATTTTATAAATGTATTATTTCATTATTGTGACTTCTCTGCAGTTCTCATAAAATTTGTAGTCTGGCATTGTTGCACCTTCACATAGAGGAGGAAGGGTCTTGCATACCAAATTAGTTCTAATGTATAATTTCTGCATCGGCATTATTTTTTACCACACCTGCTATAATTAATATTCCAGTAGAACCGATATAGTACGCTGGTGTCCCAGACCCCTCTTCCTCTATGCAAAGGGCATACTAACAAATGCATACCAGATATATTTCATCATTATAGCTAAACGTACTGGATGTCAATGTTTTGTAAGTGTGAACATTTCAAACAATTTACTCCTTCAACAAGCTGAAGCAACACTGTTGGGAAGATTACAAACTAATCCAGAATTATTTTATATACAGTAAATATTATTTTTTATTATGTTGAATCTAAATGAAATATAATATATATAATAACTAGTTAATTAACATGATCTAGTTGTAACTAATGAAGTTTCATTGTCCTATTGTTTCTAAAAGAGAAGGAATACTCACAAGTGTTAACGTAATAGTGTATTATTAGCTTACTGCTTTGTCCTGTTGGCTTGCCTTGGTCCCAACGAACGGCTTTCAATATACTCTCTTCTCTCTTCAAAGCATCGGCACGAAACTCAGGTTTAAGAGCTCTTCGAAGTAGTCGAGCACAAATTGATGAATACTGCAAGTAACTATATATATAGTATGTGCAAAAGAGCATAATTTTCAAAATGGCTGCCAAACACCTTTTTGTGTTTCTTCAAGAGATTACGTAATGTACACAAAAGAATTAAATGCAATTATTATAAAATTAACTAACCTAAATCCTGCCAATCTCCAGTAACTTGTCATTGTAAAAGATTCAGGTATGTTTTCATGCAAGCAGGACTGACAAATCACAGGTGTGGTCACTAGTATAGTAATCACTAATCAGTAGATCTACAAGTGGGCGTGGCAATGAACACAAGAGAACAGACTGAAGGTAAGGAATTATGAAATGTCATGAAAGCAATTGATACTGTTATTTCTGAATATAGATTTGAAGGCATTTGAACAGAGATTGACTGAATGTGTTGGATATGTTGAGGCAACAACAAGTAAATGGAGAAGTGAGGGTTAATTTAATATTCATAGCCAATTAATTAATTATAACTTCCTGTCTATGTAGTTTTGATAGTGATAGTATTAGTATGGCTAGTTATATCGATATGGAATTGGTGGAGAGATGATACTCAATATGTAAGTTCAGTGGAGTTTGGGAACCAGACTTTTACTTGGGAGTAAAGGGACAGGTTCCTAAACCCATGTTGTTTCACAATACAAGAATGTAGACTGACATGTTCCCATTCTCCAGGTCACATACCTAGACATGTTGAAATCTAATCAAAGCCTCTCTTTATGTTTAATAACAATATGTATAATGTACATTACCGGAATATTTGATAGAAGCAGAGCATCTAAAATGTAAGGCAAGATCTTTCCAGAGCCGATACATTACTTAACTTTACATTTCTCCAGTATCACTCAGAGATGTCGTAATGTTTTAAGAAATTATAACATGTCATGTGATGAGGCAAGTAATCTATACACAAGATAGACTGCTATTATGAGTTCTTGTTTTTACACAGCAAGGAAAGCTAATCTTGAAAAGAACACCAAGACAAGTGGTAGAACCATGGCGGACTGAATTCCCACCTAACACTTAGTATCTATCATACACATGTACATACATATCAGCTTATATAAATATTATTATAAATTATAGTTATCAATATCGCTGTTGTTAAATACAAGTTTAAATGGAGAAGAAAGCACTCAATATAGTAATGGTGTCTCATAGACACATACAAGAACTTTAAAGGTCAAAAGTTTTAATTAGTTTGTTTTACTGCCATCCTTGCTGATATGGGCCTCTATTCGTATCCCATGAATATGATTCATGAGTATAAGGATAAGATGACGACATTCCATAACGATTTCCAAGCCTTTCAGATAATTGACGAGAATTGTAGTCTTGATTTGGGCGAGCACGAGGAGAAAGAGGACGAGATGATTCATATGGATCAGATCTTTGCCCTCTACTGTATATATCATCTCTCCGAGAGGGATACCCACCGTGATCTCGAGAAGAGTGAGGAGCATACGAATCGTAATAAGATGATGAAGGATAGCTTACAAGGTCACTTGGAGGAGGTCTTCTGGAAGGAGCAGGAGGGCTATAGAGCTCCAAATCATCACGGGTATCATGCAAGTAACTCATTTCTTGTTTTAGTTCTCGTTCAAGAGCAAGTATACGAGCTAGGCGTGTTTCCCTTTCCAGAAAAGGGTCTGGTACTATTGGAGGTGGGGGGTACTCTCGACTCGGAGGAGGAGAACGAGAACGGTGTGAAGAAGAAAGTCGTTTCACTTTATGAGCAAAAAGAAAAAGATATTAATGAATAAACATTTCAGAACAAGCAAGTATAAGACAAAATGGAGGACAAGGAAAGATACCAGCCATTAGAGAGAATGTTAGAATGTGTGAAGTAGTCAAGCTGAGGATATCGTGAAAAAAAAAAACAAGTTCTATTAAAATGAAACTCCAGCTAGGTGGGAATATGGTTGATGGATTGGATTCTACTTATCTTAAACACCTTATAATTGACAATGCAAATCCTTACTATTAAGAATATTGCTTGATAACCACACCAATGCTAACATTCTCTCCTACAACTAAGAATGTTGCTTGACAACCACACCAATGCTAACATTCTCTCCTACGATTAAGAATGTTGCTTGACAACCACACCAATGCTAACACTCTCTACGTAATGGCTAATGAAGACACAAGACAAGGGAACTATAATTACCGATACTAATGCAACAGGTTGTACAGCTCTAATTAAAGGCTATGTCTACAAGACTTAACAAAGACACAAGGCATTAAAAGGCTAGTTGTGAGAGTCATGTGACAATAGTAGATGGTCAGGTGACAATAGCTAGCTGCAATGAGATGGTCATGTGACCTTAACGGGGGGATAAACTTATTTGCTATACTAGATGGTCAGGTGACACAAGCTAGTCACTGTGAACTATTGTAGATTGTCAGCTGACAACAGCCAGTATATGCTACAGGAGGTATTTATGTGAAGTAAATAAATAATTACTTCTGGCCCCAGCCTTTAAAGCTGCACTTGAGAATTCCACATCTGTGTGAAGAAAAAGGGAGCAAGTATATATTAGATGAGATAAGAAGCATGTACGTTACATACTGATTTTATTGCCATTCACAATCCTCCCATTTTCAAGATTAACGGCTCTATTAGCACTTTTATAAGAATCCATTTGCACAAAAGCATATCCAGGATGAATAGAAACTGCTAACACGTCTCCATGTTTAGAGAAGATATCTACCAAATCTTGTCTCGTAATCAAAGTTGGTTCTACATTTCCTACAAAGAGACGACCTCTTTTAAGATGGTACTCTTCTCTCTGTGTATTGTTGCTGATTCCATCTTTATTGAAACCAGGACTTCCAGATCTTATGGTGGAAAGAAATGATTAATCACATCTCCTGTGTATTGAGTATCTATTGAGTTAAAACTTAACCTAGAACGGGCTCTTCTTCCTCTATCTCTGGGTCTGTTTGACCTCTTATACTCTGGTGACCGAGAACGGTCTCTGTCCACTTTTTTCTCTGTTACCTCCATGTGCAGTTAAGTTGAGAAGATAGTATACAAGAAATTACAAAGATAAACAGACATGATGACGTAATAATAAGTAATTAATAACAATGAATAATTTTTAATCTTGATCAGCTCTTAGTTCTTCCACATACTCCATTGGCAAATATTCTTTCACCAAAGCCTCATAACTGCAACTGTTATTGATAAATCGTTGCCTATAGTTACAAGAGCATCAAACATGAACATAATGTATTAGCAATAACTATGTACATAATTATATATTATATATAGCTAGCTATGTATGTACATTAGACACAAGATTGATTGCATAGGCTTATGCAAGGTGTTCTTATGATACGCAGGCATGAGAGAATTAGAAAGAAAGGAAAACTGAAAAAAGTCAGGAATTCGACTAAAGATTGAACCCAGGATCTTCTGATATCTAGTCAGGCACTCTGAGCTACCAGACTCCTTGATAGCAGTCGAATAGCTAAGTTTCCCATTTTCTAATATTCTCTTGTGTCGTGTATATCATAATACAGGTTTTAGTCAGGGCTCAGAGAAAGGAGGGTGGCAATGTCAAAAGCATGACCACATCAAAGGAATTGAGATAAGGAAGAAACATGGGCCACCTCCCTTTAATCCTTTAGCTAAAACCCTGATAATAGTTAGATACATACATGTAATATGCTCAATGGAGAAAACACCAAATGAGATCGATAAATACCATAGTAACAATGACCGCAAAATTATGCTGTGATGACTTTGTAAAAATTTGACATACACAAATATGAAAGTGAATGGTTTCACCTCTTCAACAATAATATACAATCTTTAATTGTTACTGTAGTTCTTAATGCATGTTGTGAATATGTCATTAAATCTTCAGCTACACGTTCAAGAAACAGATTCGTACTAGAATAAAATAATAAACAATGTAATGTGACTATAGGTCATGTGACTAAAGGTCATGTGATTTACTTCCGTGTACTTACAATTCCATCACTACATTCATAGCATCTTTGGACACAGTACAATTTGTGTGGTCAAGAAATAGTTGCTTGACTAGTTCTGAAGGAAGACAAGTTACAGTGTCTTTCTTTTTTCTTTGTCTGGTTTTGAAAGAAAATCATATCTATACTTGAAATTATGAGTAAAATGATTATGTAATAATGATTAGGTATTTAGTGTAGCAAGGAACAGGTAGACTCTCCCCTTTTTTCATGAGCTGATGAGAGTGAAAGAGTTTAGAAGTTATTTATTGGAATATGGGGTAGTACCAATACATATGCATGTATGCATGTATTATATACTAGAACTAATGTATACATATGTATTATATACTGTAACGTACTTGTAATCCCAAGTGAAGGGACGTTTTCTTCGTCTAGGAGAAATTTTCTTAGCACTTTCTTTGTCCATCTGTTGTTTGTCTTTTTTATCTGCCATGTGAGGCTCTGTTACTTCCACTAGTTTATCAATATTTAAAGTAGATACATTTATGATGTCCTCTTCTTCCTCGTCAAGACTCAATGACACAATCTCTTCAAAACTCAAGGAAGGTATTCTCACCATCTCCTCATCTTCCTCATCAAGACTCAAGGAAGGTATCCTTGTCATTTCCTTTTCTTCTTCATCAAGACTTGAGGGAGGTACTCTTGCCATCTCCTCATCTTCCTCATCAAAAGTCAATGGAGGTACTGTCACTAATACATCTTCTTCCTCTTCACATGAACTATGTGAGGCTGGTTTCTGATACGGACTAAACTCTCTCACTTGTACCATTTCCTGGAAACTGACAGTGGATCCTCCTGATGACATACATCTTGAACCACTTTTTAATGCACTAAAATGAGGACATGTAATAAATTGTAAAATTGATTAGTGATTACCAATAATCAGATCAGTATCAGTCATTACTTCTAGTATTGATATCAGTTAGTCTTTAAGTGATATGGTAATAAGTGTACTAATAATGGCTTTTGTTATAATTTCCTTTAAACCCTTTTCAATACCCGTAAGTATTGAAAGAATCAGATACTTGAAGTATCGGACTGGTATCGATTATCAATATGAATGATGTCTAAATTTGGTGATCAAACCTTAACCACAAGGGAACCCTAACCCTACCCTAGATGAACCACATAATGATATTCATGAGATTTTGATGGCAAACTTGGACATTATTATATCTGAAATCAATTCAAGTTGTGTGATTTGTTGAAAGGATAAATAATTTTGATGAACAGAACGCTTTGACCTGAGGGTCTTCATCAGCTAAAGGAAACATCACACAATGTTGGTAAAATTCAATATCAGTGTATCACAAACTATAGAAACAGACTTTACCTTTACAATACTAGATCTATATAAAACATACATTTAATAACAGTAACACTCCTCATCACACAATTTAGCATCTTATGTTGAAAAATAGACGTCTAGCACTCTCTTTTTCTAACTCAATTTATCAATATTACTGTATCATATCGTGATATTTTTGGCAGTGATACACAATACTATTATTTAGATGTATTGCACATACCTATGTATAAAATAGCATTTTATTTACAAATCTTACACCACATAATACATACCTCCTAAGGATTCTTCCACCTATATCAAATCAATACAAGTATAATTCTAAATCTATAAAAATGTGTTTACTAACTTGATGGAGTCACAAGCTGTGAGACTCTTTTAGGTGTGCTATGCCTTATAATATGACCTATATACATAAAAAATAATAATAATTAATGTAACTAGGCCCTCGTGAATAGAAGCAGTAAAATATAGGTATGCTTGAGCCTATCCAACCTGCCATGAAAGGATATATGTATTAGTGTTGTTTTAGTTAACTACGTATAACTATAACTAAAACCTTTTAGTAAGCCTTAGTTAATTAAACTATAACTGAACTACAAGTTTGAGAAACTGGTCATACTATAACTGTAACTAAAAGTAGTAAAACTAAAACTACACTAATATGTATGTATCTAGTTCCTCATTTATGATTAGCTACACTAATCAATTACCATCAGAGCTTGTTTTTTGTCTTTTCACTCCTTTTTTGATTCCAACTTCAATATCATCCTGGTAGTGAAGAATGCATGATTATATATACAATTTACAGAACCTAGTCTCACAGAAAGGCCTGCAAGCACCTTCTTTATCGCTTCAAACTTACAATGCAAATACTTGTCTCTAACCCTACATCACTTCTTCTTTTCTTTGGATAAGACTGTTTTCTGGATCTGGAGTTCATTATAATCACCACGTGTCTTCTAGTTTGAATTACCGCGCGAGTACGCGCATAAGCTCATGACGTCATAACAATTACTGCCTCGTGTATAAAAACTAACTTACCAAGATGAGTGGTAGATATGATAGTGCATTGACAGTTTTCTCTCCTGATGGACATTTATTTCAAGTAGAATATGCTCAAGAAGCAGTCAAAAAAGGTTCCACTGCTGTAAGTATACAAACGAAATTGCATTCTAATTAATGCCCATTATTACCCCCTCTTTCCAGGTTGCAGTAAGGGGTGAAGATACAGTTGTACTAGCAGTAGAGAAAAGAGCTTTGGCTAAATTACAAGATGCTCGTACTGTCCGTAAAATATGTTCTATTGATGATCACGTGTGTCTTGCATTTGCAGGTAGTTCCTATGCATGTTGACCCTTAATTACTATATTAATTATAATGAATTGGTAGCAGTTTCTACATATAACGTTCACTGCTATAAATAGTAACAAAATCACAACTCACCTGCTATTTATAGTAACAAATCAGCATACAACCCTTAACAAAGTGACTAGTGTATGATCACGATGACTTACATGAGGAAGCAATCAAATTAATTAGGTTATATATATATATAATTAATATTCATTACTTTGGCTATACTTACAATGAACTATTCCCCTCAATCTTTGGATAGACTGTTTTATATTATAGCATAAATTGTTTCATCTTCCTTGTCAGGTTTAACTGCTGATGCTCGTGTTCTAGTAAACAAGGCTCGTGTTGAATGTCAGAGTCGTAAACTTTACGTAGAGGATCCAGTAACTGTAGAGTATCTTACTAGACATATAGCTACTGTATGTCAGGTGAGCATCACATGACATCGTGATAAGTACACTTTCCTAGTTCTTTGCTAATAATGGTTTTTAAATTTTTTATAATTCTAAATTGTTTCAGCGATATACCCAGAGTAGTGGTGCTAGACCTTTTGGGATTTCTTTACTAATTATGGGATTTGATGAGGGTGTTACCCCTAAACTTTATCAGACAGAGCCAGCTGGTACATACCATGAATGGAAGGTACATTTGATTTATTATGCTGTTCACTTGAAACTGGGTTTTAACTACAGGCGGCTGCAACAGGTAGGAGTTCTAAAACAGTTCGAGAGTTTCTAGAGAAACATTATTCTGAAGATGCCGTGAAAACTAGAGAAGATACAATTATAATAGCAACAAGAGCATTGTTAGAGGTAAGAGAGAGACTGATGATGATAGGAACAGATATGTAAACAACCAGTCATACAGTACATTAGTCAATAAGTGAATATCTGGTAAATTGAACTGTAATAAGGAGTATATTGGGAGGTCAAAATACATCAAAATGTCTTGCAGTCCAGCCCAATATTTCCACACCCTAAATAGGAATATTGAAATATTAAAACAGATCTTATGAGCTGTTATATATTTATCATGTACGCAGGTTGTTCAGTCTGGTGGTAAGAGTATAGAGCTGGCTGTGTTAGAAAGAGGAAAGAAACTAGAGGTAAGTATATCACTAGTATATTAACTGGTTATGTACATATACACTATAGTACATACATGTATAAAATTGAGGTCATCAAATATTTGTATGTATGTATAGTTTCTTGAGTCTGATGTAATAGAAGAATATATGAAGAAGATTGAGAAAATAAAAGAGGAAGAAATAGAGAGAAAGAAAGGAAAACGAGAGGTACCATCTGCTCCTCCTCCATCATCAAGACCAGAATTCTCATCAGTCTCAGACTAATTCTCATTGGTTTCAGACTAATGACTATTTTGTATGTGGACTTATTATTAAATCAACTACCAGTCAATAATAATATGTTAGTATTGAAATTCTTAATAAATATTGCTTTATAAACTTAGTGGTTTAACTATATATAGCAGGCATTATGGATGGATGTATGGATAGGTGGACGGATGAATAAATAGATGGATGGATGGATGGATGGATAGGTGGACGGATGAATAAATAGATGGATGGATGGATGGATAGGTGGACGGATGAATAAATAGATGGATGTATGGATAGGTGGACGGATGAATAAATAGATGGATGGATGGATGGATGGATAGGTGGACGGATGAATAAATAGATGGATGGATGGATAGGTGGACGGATGAATAAATAGATGGATGGATGGATGGATTGCTTATTTCTATAGTCTTTCATTGAAAGTGTTACTTGACAAATTTTGATTTGAAACAAATTGTTGCTATAATGAAGAAAATCAGAAACTAAAAGTTCTAAGTTCTTCTTGATGAAGAGAGACGACTTGATATTCTACTAGTAGACATTGGTCGTGATCCATATGACATCTCTACAGTTCTAAATATATAATGTTTATAATTTTTAATATACCATTCTATGTGTTCCTTTACCTTGCACTTCTAGCTCTATTGTAAGGATCTGTATGGATAGATAGATGTATGGATAGATAGATGTATTGATTGATTGATGGATGGATGGGATGGATGGATGGATGGATAGATGTATTGATTGATGGATGGATGGATGGGATGGATGGATGGATGGATGGATGGATGGATGGATGAGTGCATGAATAGGATGGATAATGATGGGATGGATGGATGCATGCATGAATGGATGGTAGGATAGATGGATGCATGAATGGATGATGGATGGATGGTAGGATAGATGGATGGATGCATGCATGAATGGATGGTAGGATAGATGGATGAATGGATGCATGAATGGATGATGGATGGATGGATGGTAGGATAGATGGATGGATGCATGCATGAATGGATGGTGGATGAATGGATGCATGAATGGATGATGGATGGATGGTAGGATAGATGGATGGATGCATGCATGAATGGATGGTAGGATAGATGGATGAATGGATGCATGGATGGATGATGGATGGATGGTAGGATAGATGGTAGGATAGATGGATGATGGATGGATGGATGGTAGGATAGATGGATGAATGGATGCATGAATGGATGATGGATGGATGGTAGGATAGATGGATTGGTTAACCTTGTATAATGTGACTCCACATAGCACGATTGCTGTAAGAAAATTATAAATAATTTAAGTTAATTAAAAACAATTAACTAACCTTAATGGATCAGGTTTGTGAACTGAAGCCAGAAAATGCTGTGCACGAGATTCCCATGACTGAGCTGCCGTCAAAGGTAATCCTAAAGCAACAGGTATTAAATAAATTAACAAGAAACACAAGTCATACCAGGCAAGTCCCGACGAGGATAATGTCCAGTTGATAAACCTCCCATCCAACGCCCACCCATATGAAGAGGATACAAAGGAGGTGGCATCATATAAGCACTTCCCAGACCTAAAGTGCCACGCCCTCTTAACATGCCTCCACGTGGGCTACCTCGATGCATGCGTCCTCTCATCATATTACCTCTTTGCATTCCTCCTGGTAGCTGTTTAAAAGGAATAAAGGATACTAGTATGTGAGGTTGGTACTTACACGTGATCCCATGTTCATGAAATCATCTACATGCATGGATGGAGGACGGCTTGTATTCCGTGCTCTGGTTCTGAAAACATCTCTACCACGACCCATTACACGCCTCTGTTGAATAGCTAACCGAATATAATGAGTGTTAACATTAAATAATACATTAATAATTATTATCATCACCTTCTCGTAATCTCTTTTGTGCTTCAGGTCCACTCACAATTATACGTTTCCTAATTAATAAATAGTTATATAATTACTATTTTCTAATTAATATTAATACTATAATCAGAAGCTAGGAATATCCAACTATTTTAATTACTAAATAGAAATACTTCTATAGTTGATATAGACATGAGGTATGGGTATGTATAATAAGCTATTATAAATAAAATTAGACAACCTTGCTATAGTGATTGCTAAACTGTTGCTATAGTGATCACTTAACTGTTGCTATAGTGATCACTCAACTGTTGCTATAGTGATTTCTTTACTATAGTGATTGCTCAATGGTTGCTATAGTCATCACTCAACCGTTGCTATAGTGATTGCTCAACCGTTGCTATAGTGATTGCTAAACTGTTGCTATAATGATTGTTTTAACTGCTGCTATAGTGATTACTGGTCCTACTATAATTAATAAGACACACCCACCTTTCTGACTTAACCGGAGTTGAGGGTGGAGATGGAAGGAGCTGTTTCTTTAGCTCTTCTTGTAAGTTGAGTTTAGGACAGGTCTCTGAAGCTAGTTCTGAAAGATCAATGGACGTCTATCAGAGAAAAGAGAAACAGCTTGATATATGTATCAATGTACTGTATTATATATACTTACTGTCTCTGGCTCTAGTTCTCCTTCTTCATGAGGTGGAGATGATAGCCAATACTCCGGACTACAAGACAATTAAAAATAGATATTATAATTATTTCTTATTCTATTCATCCCACACACTCACCTTGATGAGGCATCAACAGCTGTTTGTATGAGACTTACACGAGAAATAAACTGCTGGTCTAAATTCTGCATTGCTGGGAGTTCAATATTGGGTGGTGTCAATCCAGTTGGATCTAAAGATATGTCTACAAATAGATCCAAATGATCGTTGATAGTTGCTGTGAAATCCTCTGCTAGTCTTTGGTCCTGTTCCTCTTTATATCCTTCCTGTATGGCTGATAGTAGCTGACGAAGAAGGTCTCCTTCTTCGTAAATGCAACACTTAAGTAGAGATAGTGGAAAGGTTGGAGAGAGAGTTGGGTTTTCAGGAGTAGCTAGATCACTAAGTGTATCTAGAAATAGTGATGCACATTGTAAAGCATCGGGAGGTGGTGGGGTTGATTCTCTAAATGAAATATAATATAGAATTGCTGATACATATTGTGTATGATGCCTCATGTAACCTTACAATAATTAGAACATAAAAAATTTATATTATGGTTTTGTACAGTACCATATATACTCTAATTAAAGGCTGTAGGTTACATGGTGTGTGATAGTCACACCTACCTGATAGCACTAATGAGTCGTTTTAATAGAGAGGAGAATCGTTTTACTGATGATGGAATGAGTCTGTGGACATGATCAATAATGGGTATGAGATTATGAATTTATCAGTATGAGTCACAGTATGTATCGGAATATGAGTATGAAAATATGAATTTATCAGTATGAGTATGAGACTATGAGCCCAAGTACGTTATGAGATTATGAATTATCAGTATGAGATCATGGGTTTATCAGTATGAGATTTTAAATTTATCAGTATGAGATTATGAGTTTATCAGTATGAGATTATGAGTATGAGTCTAAACATACAGTAGTAAGAGAGTACGTCCTGGTAAATGTTGAGAAGCTGCAGAAATAACTTTTAATCCAATAGCGACAGTAGAAAATGGTTCATCATATGATCCAATATGACTAAGGACAGCAGATAGAATGTGTTCCAGTTGTGAGACTGTAGGAAGACTGTCTGCTAGCTATAAGAAATATAATATAATGTATTGTCAAACTGGTTTGACAGGTTTTACTTGTTGTATTGATGGTTGATCATCTTTTACAGGTTCAGCGAGTGTTAAACAATGATTCAATAATGATTGAAGAATTGTCTACATAATAAAAAATATATATTTAGCTCAAAGAAACTTCAATTCATCCATCCATCTACCCATCCGTCTGTCTGTCCATCTGTCCGTCCATCTATCCGTCCATCCGTCCTTCAGACCGTCAGTCCGTCCATCCATTCGTCCGTTCGTCCATCCATCCATCTATCCATCCATCCATGCATCCATTTATGTGTGTATTTGTAAGTAAGTCTATCTTCGTACCATAACACATAGTTTTGCTGGTAATATGGTCTCTTTCTTTTGTACCAAAAACAAGAGAAGAGGAATAAACCTTTGATATCCCTCTTCTCCTTCTTCATCTTTGTCCATTTTGGAGTGTAAAAGAGAAAGCAGTGATGTCTTGAACATTGGTTGACTAGATAATACAGCACACAATGTAAGGACATTCACTAGAGGAGAACTATAAGATGGAGGAGAAAGAACAATGGATTATCTGAAAACAGAAGAGAGAGGGAGAGAGGAAAAGAGGAAAAGGGGGAGGAAGAGAGGGAGGGAGAAAAGATTGAAGGAAGAAGGCGAAATTACATACTAAGTCTCTTTTTTAATGACAGGATCTGCTTCCTTTCCACCTTCATCTTCTGAATCAACATGAGCAAGAATTTTACTAGCAACCATTCTAGATAGATAGATAGATAGATAGATAGATAGATAGATAGATAGATAGATAGATAGATAGATAGATAGATAGATAGATAGATAGATAGATAGATAGATAGATAGATAGATAGATAGATAGATAGATAGATAGATAGATAGATAGATAGATAGATAGATAGATAGATAGATAGATAGATAGATAGATAGATAGATACACAGACAGAATATAAACCTTGTTATCATCATAGCAAGTGATGGTGCTAAATCACTCAATTGTGCACACACACGTCTTAAGATTTGCTGTAAAGATAAACACATTGAAGGAATCAACATCTCCAGAAGTGAGGAGAGAGATGAGGATAATGGTAAGATATGAGCAGCCCATAGGTTCCGAAACTGAACTATAGCAGATATTTCACTGGCAGAATGAGTCTGAAAAATGAATAGAATGGGAATGTGTCTATGAATGAAATGTATATTAGTCAATGGATAAAATGAGAATCAGTCCAGGAATGGAATGGGAATGAGTCTATGAATGAAATAAGAATGAGTCTATGAATGAAATAAGAATGGGTCTATGAATGAAATGTGAATTAGTCAATGGATGAAATGAGAATGAATCTATGAATGGAATGGGAATGAGTCTATGTAGTGAAATGAATGTTAATCAGTCGATGGAAACTGTAATATTCGTACATACATTGTACATGTACCAGAATGGGAATGAGTTCTAATGTTCTTACCCTGGGTGACTGGAGAGGTAGAGGCATTGGTAGTAATTCTGATAATAACATAATCCCACTAAGAAATGCTTGAGGTGTGGCTTGTGAATATGATAACAATTCATCCAATAATAGACACCAACAACTATTAATAGGACCTAATTAATAAGGGGTGTGGCTTATGAGTATGACCAAATATTAATTTATAATTATATACAAGTCCCAGTCTGGATCCAATACATAGTCTCAGCCTGGATCCAATTCTAATTCACTCACTAATTGGTTCCTCCGATTCGATATTTTCTGGTTTAGTGTATGTGACAAGACAATCTACAATAAGACTTTGAATCTGGGTATAGTATATTAATAATAATATGTGATTGTGGATAGAACTGAAGATACCTCTGGAGCTGCTGTTTGGAATACTCCAGAATAAGGAGCTGAACACATTACAGTATGTAGTGAAAAGAGGGCAGAGAGGACTCGTGTGTCTCTTAGTTGGAATGTCCCATCATCCAAGAGCTCACACAGAAGTAGACGAAGTAGTCTTAATGAGAGAGAAGCTAAGAGAGAAAGTACCCCAGCATTGGTTGGACCAACTGTCTGCTTCTGACTCCATAACGGAAGAAGAATATCTGCTAACTTCTATTGAGTGTGAAAAATATGAATAGTCTGACATATTAATAGACAAACAAACAGATATACAAATTGATAGAAGATATACAGATACATAGATACATAGATACATAGATAAATAGATAGATACATAAATACATAAATAGATAGATAGATAGATAGATAGGTAGATAGATAGATAGATAGATAGATAGATAGATAGATAGATAGATAGATAGATAGATAGATAGATAGATAGATAGATAGATAGATAGATAGATAGATAGATAGATAGATAGATAGATAGATAGATAGATAGATAGATAGATAGATAGATAGACAGACAGACAGACAGATAGATAGATAGATAGATAGATAGATAGATAGATAGACAGATAGATAGATACTTGTAGACAGATATAGATAGACGGACAAACTTTTAATAGTGATGTAATGACACCAATAGCACTAGATGAAAACAAAGCAACTATAGCCTCTGTCTGTTGAAGATTAGTGTCACCTGATATGGATTAACGTTACGACATTAAACTATACTATATAATACATAAAGTCATTACAACATAATATTAAATGTGAACAGAATGTAGTCCAGTCACATGAATGTCATGTGATATTATTGATTAACTCACTTTTCTTGTAAATGTTTTTGTCAGGTGAAGAGCAACATCGAACAAGAATTAAATGAAGACTGGTGATTACTGCGGCACTGCCTTTATTAGGTTTACTCCAACTCAACTGAGACACACCTCTTAGTAACAACCAATCAGATCATGTGATATGAATTATTAATAACTCACTCTCTAATTACTCCCATTAGAGATGATATCGTTGTGGGCGTGTCACTAATGAGTTTCAGTGGGTGGAGCCAGCTATATAGACCTGACATAGTTGTGCTTTGATTATCTGTGATAATAGACACATTCACTTTTCAAACAATATTATTAATTATATTTAATTATAATTACCTTGAAAAAATTCCGCAATTGATAATAGTCTACGAGAATGAGGAGTCAAACAGTCATGTGATAAATTACTAGGACCTAGAAAACATTATGTAATAAACACATGACAATCTTCAAAAAGTAATATATTCGTATGACAATCATGTGATCTAAACAATGTGATAACCACGTGACAATCTGTAACAATTAATATAATGATACATGACCATTTACATGACAATCATGTGATCTAAATATCACAATGATACAAATCATGTGACCTAAGTTTTCCAATAATACAAGTCATGATATTATCATACTTCGTAATAGCTGTAGTATTAAGACTGCAGCATATCTACTGGAGATACTAGAACGAGATAACTTATTATCATGTTCCTTGTAGCCTGAGAGGAGGGCAGGGGAGGGGAGGGGAGGGGAGAAGAGGGGAGAGGAGAGGAGAGGAGAGGAGAGGGGAGGGAGAGGGGAGAGGAGAGGAGAGGAGAGGAGGGGAGGAGAGGAGAGGGGAGGAGAAGGGAGGGGAGGGGAGGGGAGGGGAGGGGAGGAGAGGAGAGGAGAGAGGAGAGGGGAGAGGAGGAGAAAGGATATGGTAGAGAAAGAAGACAGAGATGATAGTACAGGAACAAAGCCGTATTAGTGTAAGTTATGACTACTTAAAACATACCTCTAGGTTCCATAAAAGGTAATAAGATAGTTAGATTATTATCAAGAGAAAGTACATGTGATACAGCACAGTTCCCTATAAAATAATGAATTAATTAACTATTTATAACAAGACCACACCCACCAATTGGAACCAAAGTCATAGAGAAAAGTGCATGCAGTGCTGGAAGACATTCTGACTCTAAATCTGTCATGGTTTGTTTCGGAGCATGACGTAAGGTATCCAATAACTGAAGAACCTATGAAATACAGATCATGTGACCATGAATGTGATAATCAAATAGTTCGAAGGTGAAAGGTCAAACCTGAAGATGATGTATCATCAACATTCCTAGATTAAGAGGACTGCATGTGTCACCTGAGTCTTGCTGTTGAAAGCTCTAATAGGGGCGTGGTTTATAATTAGTACACTATTCATAATATTATATATACTAACTGTTAGTGGATGTAAAGCGTCCAGAGGGACTTCGTTATCCTAGATAATTTAATGATGATAATATTTAGAAAGAAGTGATTATTACAATACTTACAACAGATTGTATTAGAGTCCTAATAATAGCATTAATAACAGGTGGATTGGAAGATAGGAGCATTAGACCTGAGAACATGAGAAGGAGGAGGTGGAGATGGTGGAGGAGGAAGAGGAGGATATAGAAGAGAGGGAGGAGGAGGAGGAGATAGAAGAGAGGGAGGAGGAGGAGGAAGAGAGGGAGGAGGAGGATATAGAAGAGAGGGAGGAGGTGGAGATAGAAGAGGAGGAGGAGGAGGAAGAGGAGAATGAGGAGGAGGAGAGGAAGAGGAGAATGAGGAGGAGGAGAAGAAGAGAGAGAATGAGAGGGAAGAGAACAAGGAGGCGGAGGAGGAGGAGAATGACAAAAAAGGTGAAGAGAGTAAAAGAGGATTAATAAAAAACATAACACACCGTTTTGACTGGACAATAGTTGTAATATCATATCTCTAATACCAGAGAACACATTTATTGTATCCATTAATGAAGGGGCATTGAGTAATACCAGTAATCCTTCTAAAAGACGTCTGAAGAAGATAATCAATAGTCTATTTATAGCAACAATGTACTAGCAATAATAGTCTATGTTAGTAACAACATAATAGTCTATTTATAGTAACAATGTAAAATTAGTAATAGTCTATTTATAGTAACAATGTACTAGTAATAATAGTCTATTTATAGTAACAATGCACTAGTTTATGTAGTAACAATGTACTATTAGTAATACTCTATTTATAGTAACTATTGTTTTAGTAACAATGAACTATCAATAATAGTCTATTTATAGTAACAATATACTATTAGTAATACTCTATTTATAGTAACAATGTACTGTTATTTATAGTAACAATAACAATGTCAGTAACAATGTACTAATAATAATACTCTATTTATAGTAACAGTATGACTATGTAATTATAATACAGTTCTATTTATAGTAACTAATTATAGCAACATTTTATTTATAGGATATTAGTAACATTGTAACATCAATAGTTAGTTACCTTGCCTGACACATTCGAGCCACACCCACAAATGGTTCTTGAGATAATGCTTCCACTTGTGGATTCACTCCAGGTAGACATTTAAGTGGAGGGAGCATAACAGTAGACTCCACCCTCTCAAAACTCTTATATAACTGTTCTAGTAACTCAGCAATCTTTGTAATCAACTCGGTATCTAACTTTGAGAGCGAATCAACGTCCATCAAATCACCTTCTTCAGGTACGTCACCATTTCCTCTTTTTTCTACTTTTACATTTTCCATATTCTTTCTTTCTACAGAAACTTCCATCTCATTTTCTTGCATCCTTCGCGTTGATGAGGGCACATCACCTTCTCCTCCATTGTTCCAAAATTCATGAAGTAAAGTTGATGATTTCTTTATCGGAGTGCAAGCAATTACCTGCTCCACACAATTTTGAAGGTTTGCTAAGAGTTCATAAATATGAGCTTTCTGCAGCATACAGCTGACGGCTGATTGGACACGAGAAGTCTTGAATCAAAGGAAGAGATTAAGATGTTTAGAGAGAAGGAAGGACAGGTCAGATCAAGAAAGAAAGGAAGAGGTGGATGGGAAGAATAAGGTAGATGAGAGATGATAGATTTGATAATACATAAAATGAAAGAGACTGACTTGATTAGATAATACAACTTCCAACATCATTCGGTAAGGAGACTTTGATTTGGAATCCTAAACAATATATCACAAGACTGTCACATGATATTTACATGATAATACCTCTTCATTCCATCCTAGAAATCTCTCCATTGTCACTGGATAATCCAACATTGCCACAAGAACTTTTATAGCTAATAGCTTGATTGATGAAGGCATGAGAGAAGATGACTGAGAGACAATCTCACATAGACGCTCCAGTACTCTTTGTTGCTGTGAAATATGGTGACATATGTGACACAAGTGAGGTTGATCATGGTGATTTAGCGACAGAAGTGATGAAGGTGACACATGTGACACAAGTGAGGTTGATCATAGTGATTTAGTGACAGAAGTGATAAAGGTGAGTGAGGTGATATATGTGAGGGTGATGATTCAATATTACCAATAGGATTCTAACAGTCTGTTGACCTAGTGATATGACAGATTCTGCCAAACGCAAACCAGTTTTAAGAACACGTATATTCAACTATAAATGGACAAACAATAAATAGATAAACACACATACATGTAGACAGACAGAGACAGTCAGACAGAGAGAGACAGACAGAGACAGACAGATGGAGACAGACAGACGGACAGACAAATAGAACAGACAGACTGACACAGACACATAGATAGACACAGATGATATCTCACAGGTGGTGATTGCTTAAGTATAACAGATTCATCCAGACATGTTGACACGAATTTACACACACACTGCAAAGACTCTTTTCCTTCTTTCTCTGATCTATTACTCAATTGAGCCTATAATATACGAAAAATAGAAGATGTAATGTAAAATAGATAGAAAATATAAAATAGAAGATGTAATGTAAAATAGATAGAAAATATAAAATAGAAGATGTAATGTAAAATAGATAGAAAATATAAAATAGAAGATGTAATGTAAAATAGATAGAAATAGAAGATATAATGTAAAATAGATATAAAATGTAAAATAGAAGATATAATGTAAAATAGATATAAAATGTCAAATAGAAGATGTAATGTAAAATAGATAGAAATAGAAGATATAATGTAAAATAGATATAAAATGTCAACTAGAAGACGTATGAAGCAAACATAAGCAAGCAATTAGATTAGCAAGCCACTGACAGATAGAGTTAATGTAGTTAATGTATATGTACAAATAAGATGAATATCTATGAAGTTATCATGAGAATACAATACTTCAAATATCAGTTATAAAACTAGACTTGTACTTACCAAACCAGGATATAACTGTTGACTGAGTTCTTCTAATGACTCCACCCACCTAATTAATTAAAATTGATCTATTGGATTGAGTGGTGATGAAATCGCATACTTAAAAGAAATTGATGCTGTCTTTTGTTTGTTGATCAAATCTCTTAACCTAGTTCCCTAAAGAGAAACAGGAATTGAAATGAGACTGAAAGATATATAGATAATGGAAAATATAACCATATAGCAGAGGGTAAATAGAAAGAATGGAAGAGAAGTAGAAGACACACTGGTAACGAAAAATAGAACATTAATGTAGGATAAAGAGAAACAATGAGAAAGTACATATTGATTAGAATGACAGAGACAGAATTGAAGGAGGAGAGTAAAAGAGTAATGATATCGAAGATAGCATATGATAATGAGTAGATAATGAACTAACATCATCAGAATGAGATCTTTTGCTACCTGATAAGAAACAAGACACAATTATGTGATATTAATAAATGACTAAATACTAACCGTAATCTGGTTTTGGCCTTTTGTTCAAAAGTGTCTCATGAGGTGTATCAAAAAGTATTGGAAATGTCTGCCAAATATCGGATAGACAGATATATAAATATATTGATAAATGGATTAATATATTGATAAATGGATTAATATATTGATAAATGGATTAATATATTGATACATGCATTAGATATATAATTACTTCAAGTTTTGTAATTTCTGTCTGGTAAGGGTTAAACTCAACAGTAGTTGTCATCCAAGCATCTTCAAATTCATAATCAAGACCCTGAGGAAAGAACGAGGCCACACATGACACAGACAAGATAAAAGTAATAATAACTATATTGAGATAGATAGATAGATAGATAGATAGATAGATAGACAGATAAATATATTATATATAGATAGATACTAGATAGATACAAGACTTACTGTATCTTGCATTTCAAAGTCTTCCTCGGCAAAAGGAATTTCCTCATCAGAGAACTCTTCAAATCCAGCATCAGTTGTAGCTGACTATATAAAATTATATTCAAATAAAGTCCACACCCACTAATTTGTTAATAATATACCGCCCCTACAATTAATGCTACTGATCACACCCATTAATTAATAATACTAATCCAACCACTCCTATACTTAATTAATGCTCCTGACCACACCCACTCAGCCACTACCATAATTAAAGTGACCACAACCATTTAACAACTCCTATAAAGTGACCACACCCACGCAGCCACTCCTATATAACTGTGACCACACCCACTCCTATAATTAATGTGACCACATCTACTCACCCTCTTGCTTGAAGGTATATCATCATCATACATATCAAAAGAATGTTCCGGAGAATGATCAGGAGAGAAAGGTTCAAACAGAGTATTATAAGAGTCCAGTAAACTTGACCATTCCTTGTTAGATTCTACATCTTTGCCTTCTCGTGTCCTCTTAGTTCCTCTCTCAACATCTAACCCTCGACTTGTATCAGTAGGAGAATGAGGCTCCTTTCTGTAGCCTTTGTCACCATGGTGATCAGAAAATGGGCTGGGAGAACGACTGTAAATATGTAACAAAGAGAGATAATAAAGAGTGAATGATGAAGGGAGGGACGGAGGAAGAAGAGAGGAACGGAGGAATGGAGGGACGAAGGAAGGGAGGAAGAAAGAGAGAGGGGATGGGAGAGAGGGATGGAGGGATAAAGGGATGGAGGGAGAGATGGACAGAAGGAGGGAGGGAGAGAGAGAAATAAGATTGAGGGAAGTTAGTGCAATGA